>JAQIVZ010004052.1:0-11346 GCA_034700945.1 Arrhopalites spinosus
GGACCTTAATAATTAAGGTAACTAATTATTAGTGTGCTATGCACATTGTAATGGCAATCTAAATGAAGCTTTTTAATTTGAAATCAAAACTCAATTATTTTTTAAACATTTCTGGTTACAAAAAATTATTGAAAGTTTTATTGTTAAAATTGACATTAAAATGTCAACTTTGCTTTGCCCCCAGGGACATAATTCCAGGATTTGGAGGATGCTGAATCATTCCAGAATGAATGAAATGATTTGACTCTCTCTCGGTCCATTGAAAGCCATGAGCATATTTAAAAGAAACAATTCTTTCTCCCGATAAACTTATTTATTTTCCCGATTAAAAATTATCTTTTTTCCTCGATAGAATGATTTTTTTCCACAAACAATACTTGTGTGGGTCAATCCACCTAACATCAATTCACCTAAACCCATCCATCTAAAGTCAATCCACCTAAACCCAAATTACCTAATGAACAATACATCTAATGGACAAAATACCTAATTAGAAATTAAAAAACGGACAATATACCTAACTTTTTAAACTAGACTACTCATAGTTTTTGAAAATCCATTGATTATTTAGTATAGTATTTTATAAAAATTCCAGTCCTTAGTGAGATTAGGACACAATTTTATGGCTGCATTTTTTTGCCGATGGATTTAATTTATTGCAGATAGAAAAAATGTGTTATTTTGCAAAATAATTATTTTTATTTAAAAAGATTATTAGATAGAATGTGCATTTCTTTTGAAAGAAATAGAAAAAGAAATAGGAATAAAAAAATGGCTGTAATTTTTTTTCCCGATAACTTTATTTTTGTATAAATGCAATTAATATGGCTTTTAATATTGTATTTTAATTGGAGAAAAAAAAATTCTTTAAAATTCACGAACACACAAGTATTGTTAGTGAAAAAAAATCGGACCATTTTTAACTTGATAGCTTTTTTATACATTTTACATGTCAGGCTGATAGAGAATGAGCTCCTGCACATGATTAGTTTTTTAAAAGAATTTATGGAGCTCTCGCTTGACCTACACAGGTCACTTTGAGAATAGACTTGTATCCATCAATTTTGTTATTCGAAAAATCAGTAAAAATTCAGCTGTACTTGGAATAATGTGCCCAACAAGATTGTGGACCCAGTTTGTCCATTTTCTGTTCTGTTTGACCTGTATACCATGTCAAAGTCCAAAACTGGGACCGTAGATCACATGGGTCAAATTTGCAACATGTATTAGTAAACAGTCTTGTTCTAGGTACAGCTGAATTTTTGCAAATTTTTTGAATGACAAAATTGATGGATACAAGTCTATTCTCAAAGTGACCTGTGTAGGTCAAGCGGGAGCTCCATAAATTCTTTTAAAAAACTAATCATGTGCAGGAGCTCATTCTCTATCAACCTGACATGTAAAATGTATAAAAAAGCTATCAAGTTAAAAATGGTCCGATTTTTTTTCACTAACAATACTTGTGTGTTCGTGGATTTTAAAGAATTTTTTTTTCTCCAATTAAAATACAATATTAAAAGCCATATTAATTGCATTTACACAAAAATAAAGTTATCGGGAAAAAAGGTTAGTTTATGGGGAAAACAATTCATTCTATCGGGGAAAAAAATTCATTCTATCGGGGAAAAAAATTCATTTGTCTATCGGGAAAATAAATTAGTTTATCGGGAAAAAGAATTTTTTCCTAAAAAAATCAGTTTTGAACGCCGGGGTACTTGAGATCGCGCATGCGTAGACTTTTAAGTCCCAAAAAGAAACGAAGTCTACGCATGCGATCTCAAGTACCCCCGCGTTCAAAACTGATTTTTTTTATTTCTATTTCTTTTTCTATTTCTTTCAAAAGAAATGCACATCCTCTATATTTTCAAGTTAATAATTATGTCCTATTTGCAAAATGATTAATTCAATCTGTAAAAATCCCAGTTGTACAAAATAGTAGGTACTTCTTATTTGCAGGATTTTTTTTATTCGTCAAAAAAATAATATTCCGTAAAATAAATGGTTCCCACTAAGCCGAACAAAATAATTTGACAAATATGAAAACAGAATTATTTTTACAAATCCATTTAAAACATTTATCTGCAAAATAAAATATTTCTCATTTTTATTTGTTTTACAAGGACGAGAAAGATAAGGAACGGCTTAAGAAAAGGGGAGAAAAATATAAAAGGGGAAAGGAATCAAAGCTCATTGTCGCTGCTGTCCTTTGACAGACCCTGTCATACCGATATTTTGTCCATTGTTTGTATTGTCCATTAGGTAATTAGGTGGATTGACTTTAGATGGAATGGGTTTAGGTGAATTGGTTTTAGGTGGATTGACCCAGCACGCTTGTGCATTCATGCATTGTAAAGATTTTCTCTCAATTTAAAATAAAATATTAAAAGCCATGCTAATGTCATCTCAAAATAATAATAGCCAAGATACGGCTCTAGAGTCATATACGTATTCTTTCAATTTCCGATTCTATCAATTAAAGAGATCATCCCCTCCTCAATCAAAAGGAGAAAAAACAAAAAAAAAAAAAAGAGAGGAGAAGGAAAGAAAAAGCCATTACTAATATATCATAGAGTTTAGGTGTTCATTTAACAGTACTTATTTACGTCCCCTCATTGGCCCTGATTTATTACTTTGGAATTAAAAATGTTTTTTATACCATCAAAAATAAATGTTCAAACTATTTAATTCAAAATTCATGTTTGTTTCCATTTTCATAACTTGATAGATTATACGAATAATCATTCACTATATTTCTCAATTGTGCAGAAGTTCAAAATCATTTTATGTAAGAGGATCATTCACAAAAAAATCCGGTATCCGATCATAACGTCACATGGACAAAACGTCACGGACAAAACGTTACAATGACATTTAAGTACAAAGAATTACTTGAATTATATGAGCAGAGTGTGATTATTTTGAGTTTGTTAGGTCAAGTCTTAGAAAAACTGACTGGCCGAGGTAGTCCGACACGATGTTTTGTGTTATGGAATCGTGTATAAATTGTTGGTTAAAATCCCAATTTTCGTTGTCCAATTTCTTAATTCTGTTGGTGCATTCCCCATTCTGTAACCTCATTAAATAATGACACTTTTTTATTTATTGTGACGTAGTGTCAGTGAGACGTTATGTCCGTGTGACCTTTTCTCTGTGTGAGGAAATGTCCGTGTGATGTTTTGTCCATATGGACGTCACATATGTGACGTTATGACCTAGAATCAAAAAATCCACTGCATGTATGCAGCGCACACACATAAGGGCCCACGGATCCTGATACTGAATTGACATACATGGGCTCCCTCATGGTGGCAGCACTAAATAAAATTACTCAAATTGATACTGAATATTGTTCTATATTTTGGTGGTAGTTTGGTGAATGTTTAGTAACGTGTAACGCTGCTACAAACAATTATTTCCAAAATGAGACCCAAAATCTTAAGGGAAACCGGCAGGGTCCTTTAATTCAATTAATAAAAATGTGGAGGTCATGTGGTCAAATCACATGATATGAAAATCGACACATGGTTGGAGTTGAGGGAGAATGCATGAATGTGAAATTCCTAATTTTTCCACGAGTCCCCTGATGTGTAGTCGGCTCTTGATCGTCCACTTTTATGGCTTTTGAGACAGCGATATTTATAAAGGGTTCCAAACGTCCCCAAAAAAGTTGAGTGTGAGTCCTCCTTTAGAGATTCATAGCCCAGTCTCAGAATTTTTAACCACTTTTTATGCTCTAAATAGTCTAAATGATATTCTGTACTCCCGAAAAATCCCGAGATTTTATGTTCTGAATCCCGGGACAAATTCCTGGTGTACAAACAAATAACAAGAATATCATTTCTTCTCTTTGTCTGTACACAAAATATTTTGACCTCGTTTCTATTTTTATTATCTTCTGTATAGCTATATGAAGCATGTCTATAAACCTTCTTTTATATTTTTCCACTTTTGGCCGCTCTGTTGAAATAAATTCAGCCTTTGAGTCATTCGACCAATTTCATGAAACTGTAAAATATTTATCTGACAGGATAACTCATGGGGTCATCACCAACCGGTGGCCGGACATAAAACCCCGGACAAAATCCCACAGTGACAAACAGTACTGTTCGAACAAATTGTACTGCAGCAATCCGCCCCTGGTGTACAAGCCACACCCATTGAAAAACATTGGCCTCTTCGGTCACCAGTCCCAACAATAAAGTCAGCAACAGCCATTCCCCTCCCATTTTGTACAAGGTCATCTGAAATTTATTAAATAGTCGATTTTGAATTTAACTCCCATTCGAGTTTTTTGCTCTTCCAGTGTTTGACACGACATCTGGAGGAGAGGGCGGAGTCCCATACAAATGGTCAAATTTAAGTGAGGTCAATAAAAATTAATTCCTGCCAAAGCATTTTGCGTAAATCCCAATTAAAATTAGTGACCTCACCAAAACTACTTTGTGACGTCTCTGTCAATGTCAACAAATAAATGTAAACTTAAAAAAAAAAACAATTTGATGACGTCTTCAATTAAACTAGCATTACAATGGACAAGTAAAAAAATTTATGATGAAACTTTACGCATTCCATTTCCCTCCTCGTAGCGGCCATAGACAAAAAAATTTGTAGTCTCTCTGTTCTCCAGTTTTAAATATTAATAATTAATATTTCCATCAAGTTCCATAATTATTATGGAACTTGTTGTGCATATTAAAAATTTTAATGTGTTTTAAAAACTCCTACATTTTACTCATCATGTGACATGGGCTAGACTCGAATTTAATTATTTTTTCTCCTAATTTTGTGTCTTCTTGGCCATGATTTTAACTTACTTCTATTTAGTCACCTTGGTCTTCCTTGCTCTTCATCCTTCAGTAAAAATGAATTAAATTTTTTGCATTATTTAATTTTGCGAAATTAAATTAATTTGACAAATTATTCTTTTTTGGTAGGAATCAAGGGCAGGGCACTCACCTTTGGTTCATCATTCAAATGATTTTTTCCATTCCATGTGTAGTGTTGTCAAACAATTTGTCCATTTATTTAGTCCCTTCAAGGACCCTGACTGTTCTGCTTTTGCCAATAAAGACCGAAAAGGTTAACCATTATTTTCCATTTTTTAAATGGACATTTTAATTCAAAGTGAAGCTTTTTAAGAATCCATAATTTTATTTGTCAATTATTTTTTGGAGTAAAACTCTGTACAAATGCTGCCAATTTTTACAGTAAAACCCTTAAAACTTTTATTGGTTTGTCTGTTTTTGTGGTTTTTTAGGGGAAATTACTCCAATTCCAGAACCAAAAAGTATGATTTTAATGATAATTAAAAAATGCAGAACTTAATTAAAATTAATTCAATTTAGTTGGGACTACCCGAAAACCAAGACCACCCCCACCCCCTTACGATTCTTCCGAGGAAATTTTGGAAGAAAAATCAATTCGCGCCAGATTCCACGCAAATTCACACTACAAATTTGCCCACGAATTGCTCAGCTCCATCAAAAGAAAACCCAAGCCTGAGCCCTATCTTTTGAATGAGAAGGGCGAGACTACTTGCGAATCTCATGACGGTGTCCCGGGTACTTGCAAGCTACTCCAATCCTGCCCTCTGTTGTCAGCAACACTGAAAAAAAGTGATGATACTCAAACTCAACAAATTTTACGCCAATCAATTTGCGGCTATGTCCCCCAAGGGCCCTTAATTTGTTGCCCAAAAAATCCCGAGGAGCTTGTCAATCTCACGACTACTACAGCGGGCCCTTTAATTTTTTTGAGAAATCGTGCGGCTGAAAAAGTTAAAAGGCGGGAGTACAAACCCGAACCACTTTTTGTACCCGGGACGACAACTGAATGTGGGTGGAGTAACGAGACGGAGAGTCGGATTGTGGGTGGGAAACCAGCTCAACTGGGTACAATTTAAAATTAAAAATTTAAAATTTTTACCGCTTCTCTAAAAATTATGAATTTCAGGTGCATGGCCATGGGTAGCTGTACTGGTGTAGTAAAAATAATATTAAATTAAATTGTCAAAATTAAATTAATTGTACAAAAATTAGCTCAAATATAAATTCTACTTAGGGCTACAGAGAACGTTCTAGTGGCGGGATTCGGTTTTTATGCGGCGGGGCTCTAGTCTCAAATCAGTGGGTCGTCACAGCAAGTCACTGCGTTCACAGGACCCCAGATGAATTGTAATCAATTTCAAAAAATTCTAGATGTCTAAAGGTCAAAAATTTTCTTTGTCTAAAGGGCCATCGTTCGACTGGGGGACCTCGAATTATTTACTGAAGAAGACGGAGCATTTCCGGTTGACTGTAGAGTGGCGGATATAATAAAACATCCTCGATACAATCCAAAAACTTATCAATTTGACGTGGCTCTCGTTAAACTTAAAGAAAAAGTTGAATTAACTCGTACAATATTTTAATTAATTTTACAAATTAATTTTAATTATTTAATCTTTTTAATTTTAATTATAGCCAGTATTCATCCCATTTGTCTCCCCTACACATCTCAATTGAGATCTTTTCATTTTATGGAACCGGAACCTTACGTTGTTGGATGGGGGGCAGTGGGACTTAGTAAGTTTGAGGGGTGGGGATTTGACGGGTTTAAAATTTAAATTGTGGTTTAGGTTCACCATCAAGTGAAGTTTTAATGGAACTTAAAGTACCCATTGTGGATGACAAAGAATGTCAAACTATTTATGCTCCCTTCCAGTCCTCCACTGTGGACAATACCAATATTTGTGCTGGCAAGTTTTTTTTATGGCGGCCCGCCAATTTTAAAATTATTTGACCTCACTTATACACAATAAAATTCTTCTTTTTTAATTTTGTAGGCTATAAAGATGGTGGAAAAGACGCTTGTCAAGTAAGATGAAAAGTGGGGAAAATATTTCAAATTAATTGCCATTAATTGTGGCGGGAAATTAAAAATTATAGGGAGACAGCGGGGGCCCTTTGGCATACAGAGCTGGACAGAGTACTTGGATTCTCATTGGCGTCGTATCTTTTGGCAAGTGACCTTTGGTATTAGCCAATTTTGGAAAAATATTTTACTCATTAAATAATTAAAAATTATTTTAATTAGAGAATGATAAAATTATTTATTTTATTTAGGCTATAAATGTGCTGAGAAAGGTTTTCCTGGCGTGTGAGTATTTAATTTAAATTATTAAATAATCTAAAATAATTATTATCATATCATTATCACTATTAAATTATTTAATTGCCACTTGAAAACTTGAACATAATTAATTTACTCTTCAAGAATAATTAAATAATAGATATTTTTATTTTTAAAAAGATATTCCCGCGTCACCTCTCACGTGGACTGGATAATAAGGAATATAAAAGAGAAAGAGAAATTATAACTTAATTAATTCTATCATTTTAATTAACGCAATACATTTTTAATTATGATATTGATATATATAATTTAATTAAAATATTTTAATCATTTTTTTAAATTTTTATTAAATAATTATCTTGAATTAATTATTAAATTGTCGAATAGCCATTTTTTTTTAAAAAAAAATCATAGTCTATTTTGGTCAATGTCCTTAAAATTGTCAAGTATGGACATGGAAATTCTGATGGAAATTGTAAAGGAGGGCAAAGTTTGAGATAATTGTTGTTGACACGAAGAAAAAAAGTGAAATTGATTTTATTTAATAGAAGGAGAGGGGGAGGAGGAGGGTAAACTCGACGGTGGACATTGATCGATTAAATTTAATTATAATCCCTCCTTCGAACATTATTAAATAAATGATGAATTTGCACAATTCTTTTTTTATACACATGACGCCAACCTGGCGGCACCGCCACTCGCACTCTTTGGACTTTTGGATTAAATCAAAGTGACGCATCACATCATTTTTTTTTCTTCTAATATAAAATCAAATCGAACACTTTCAATTCTTTTCAGTCTCTCAAAATCAATTCGTGTGTTTACTTTAACTAACTAATATTGACATTTAATTGAGGTGAGTTTCATTTAAATTTTTCAAATTTTTTTTATCACTATTTTAACTTATTTCAATTCATTTAAATTGATTTGTTGTATAGAGTAAAATGGCAGACGCAATTTTTAAGAAACATGACAAAGATAATTCTGGATCACTCGATTCTGGTGAACTTTTGGGAGCTTTACAAGTCAGTTAATTTTTTGCAATATTTGCGATAAAAGATTTTAATTAAAATTAAAAAATAATTTAATTTAATATAATTTAAATTTTGTCAATTTTTAGGAAATGTTTCCATCCTTGAAGATTACACAAGATTATGTGAACACGGCTCTCAAAAAATGTGATGAGAATAATGATGGAGTTTTGGACCAAGGAGAATTTAGCAAATTGTGCGATTTTGTCAAGTCGTCGCCACCATCTTAATTTGTGCAAGTAAATTATTTTTTTTTGTAAAATATTATCATCATAATGCAAATTAAAAAATATCATTAAATTTTTATTTTTAAATACAATAAAATAATGTACAAAATTATTTTGACATGATTTGCAACAAAGAACTTGCACAAAAAAAAGATTAAATTATTTGTACTCTGTCTCGACTCTTTGTGTACAATTTTTTTGGTAATATTGCACAACATTTTAGTGAGAATTTTATTTTTTTACCTGGATTAAGTCCAACATTTCAGCAACCATTAAATATTTAACTAAATAATTACGTGATTGATTTTGGGATCATAGGAGTCAAATCAATCATTTTAAATGTCAATTGAATTGTCGCCTCCACCCCATGGCTCCTCCCCTCTTGTGTTCTTATCTTACCTGTGTCAATATTCGGTGAATTTAATTTTTTGACATGTTTAATTCCTGTAAAGACAGGTGTGTCAATTATTAATGGAAAGATTATTTTTATTTGAATGATTATTAATATTTAAATTATTTCACACAATTAAAATTATTTCTGGTTAACTATTTTAATTAAAAATAATTAATGGGCAATGACCTCAGTCCTCAATGAACTGTAAATGGAAACGCAAAAAATTAAACACTTTAAAAATTAGAATGCCTTCACTCTTAGAGTTATTTTAACCAAGAAGCTCGTTAAATAAAAAAAATTGAATGAGAATGAAGGTCATTAATGTTAAATTTAATTCACTTTAAAAGTACAATGATTGATATCTCACATTTTATGTAAGAAAAAGCGGCCATTTTGTTTTATAAAGAATAATTATTTAATTGAGTAATAACTTTGCTGCGTCACAAAACGAGAATTTTTTTTTTGCAATGTTTATGTTTTGTCCAACGTCTTTATTCTTGACAAGTTTAAAATATTTTAATTTTTTTTGTTTTAATTATATTTAATTTTACATTTAAATATTTTGATAAAGTAGTTTGATGACAATAATTAAATTAATTTTATTGTCATCATTAAATTGACAAAAAATGGAGAATGACAAACCAAACACCTGTTTCATCAGGACTATGACATGGCTTCACATGGTAATTAAAGTTTTTTAATTGTAATTAAAATAATTAAATTTAATATTGTAGAAATTAATTAACAGATAATTTATGGCTGGCTCCTAATTTTAATTTTAATGCCCCTCATTGCTCTCACTCCAATTTTGGATGGATTAACATTTTTCGTGAGTGATGCTTCTTTTGGTGGAATTGCTGTCCAAGGTGAGTTTTTTATTTTTTTAATTATAAAATTTAATTACAATTAATAATCAGTTAATTATTATCCAGAAATCTTTACATTGGACCGCTCTCTTCCACTTTTCATTTGGTTTTCGCTTGAATTTATCTGGGGATTAATTCTTCTTGGAGCCATAAAAAAGGTAGAATTAAATTTAAATTGAAATGATGATTTTAATTATAATTAAATAATTGTACAATTAAATAGGAGGATGGCTCAACATTTAGAGAATGTTTGGAATATCGTGCTTTTGGATTGGTGGGATTTAACATTGTTTTAATTGACGCCTTTGTCAAGGGAGAACGTGACCTCACCCTCCTTTTTGGATTTTTGGTCATTCTCAATTTTACATTTGGGCTCATTCTCCTTCAATTTAAGAGACGCTATATTGGCAGGGACCGGAGATTTTCTAAATTTGGGTCAAGTGGTCACTCTGATAAAATATTTTTTGTTATGGAAGTCTAATGGCCAATGATCAATAAAAATATTTATTTTGAAGACATTTTTTAATTTATATTTATTTTGATTCTACAATTTTGCCCATTAATTAAATTATTCAATAATTTTATTGAAATCAATTCTTAATTTTAATTCTTAATTTTAATTTATAATTATTTTCATGATTCATATACTTCCAAATAAATGGTCAATGACCCTTCAACAATTCAAATTAAAATCAAACTTGACCTCAAGTATCAACTATTTTTAAGAAAAATAGTTCAATTAAATATTTTGACCTCATAAATTAATAAATTAATTTGAAATTTTTTTTAAAATAAATTGTGTCGTAGTCTCATTGCCGTTAAATAATAATTAATCTAATTTTACAAAAAGTGATTAAACTAATAATGAAGGAGTCATAAATTTTTTAAATGTCCCACCCTTCCCACAATTACGCCGTACTAAAAAAGCTGTCACTTCATTCCAAGCATATGACGTCTTGTTAACTTGCATAAAAACGTAACCGACTTAAAATTCCATCTGACATCACCTCCAGAATGTTCGAACCCCCTGAGGTCAACTGGGTCATTGGAAAAACTTCTCCAGTTGTTTCTATTAAACCCAAAGACCCGGAAGCTTTAATAGGAGATTCTATTGATGGGAGGATGCAGAATCCAAATCAATGGAATAGAGTTGAACCACGTGAATCCCTTGGTAGGAAAAAACCACGTGGTGCTCATGGTAAGAGGAGGAAGTCCAAACAACATCGTGATCATCATGACGATTACTGAATAAAAAATTTTAATTGACGAAGGAGGGAAATTCAAACGGGCCTAGTTTTACTTTTATTTTTAATAATGTTTTATTTCTTTGAATTTTCTGAATTCATATTAAGTTTTATTTAATAAATTGGTCAATTTTTTCTAAACAACTTAATTGCATTGTGAATCACAATTTGTGATAATGTCTATAATAAGGATGATTTAATTTAATTAAATCTTAATGAGTTAAATGATAATTGAAAAGTCAACTTTATGATTACAATTAGGGTCGATCGGGGCTATTACGAACGGTGTCAATTTGAAGGTTGCCCTGAACATTTTATGATCGGGTTTTTTTCTGATCATGTAAACCAATAGGTCTTCTGAGGTCCTATTACGTTGTGGGACATGAAATGATCTTTGACCAAGTCCCATGACTAAACAAAGGGACCAAGTCAAAATGTTGTCTGTCAGAGTTTCCAAGTAGCCATGCAAAG
>JAQIVZ010004053.1:0-11343 GCA_034700945.1 Arrhopalites spinosus
AATAAAAAAATTGGTAAATTAAAATGGCACCAAAAACACCAGGGTGAAGAAGCTTGATTGGTTCGGTGAAGCTTTGGCCCCTTGGAAGATTTTGCACGTACGTTCATGTGGTTGATCAAAAGCAGTAAATTCGACGTGAGCGTCTAAATATTTGATTTCATAATTCTCATCCCATTTCTTCAACAGGTAGAGATTACTAGTAATTATAATTGAGGCATTGAGAGTTGACAGGAGGGAGCCAATGGTTGACAGCGTGAGGGTCGATTGCCTTGACTTAATTCTTGTGAAGGGTGATTGAGCTCTTACTTTATGACTATGAGACGATATGTTGGCGTAATCCGGATTCCAATGAAAAAATTTGAAAGTTTCCTCCCGCCTTGCTTTATTTTTAATTTTATAGGCCAAACAATTTTGAAATTTGGTGTAAGGTGACTCTGTCCCTACTAAGGCTTCAGTGTTCAAAATTAGATGAGGACAGTGAATTAAATCCATGTCATTCTTATTTTTAAAACTGACCCACCATCCCTCTCTCACAAATCTTGAGGTTCTAAATTCGGTTCGGAATTTAAATTTAGGGGCCAAATTGAAACAGGGAGGGTCGCTTTGAAGGAATAAAATGATTGTTCTGGGGAACGTCAACCAGTCGTAATTTTGCGAGAGGGATTGAATACATGAAGTGATATTCACAGTCTTCTCATGACCCACAAATAAAGTTTGCTGTGGGAAAACAATTTTGGTGTCTTGCACGATCGGTTTGCCAATGATAGAAAGAATGGACCAGAAAAACAAATTTTCTAGACTATTCTGGTGTAATTTTATTGGATCCATCAATGTCATTGAATTTTCAATTGGTAATACAATAATTGAAGAATATTTTTTTAATCACGTCAATCCGATCATGACACTCGGCGCGTAGTGAAAGGTAGGAGCATTCAATGATGACTTCAAGTTTGCATGTTTTTTACCAAGACAAATGACAATTGGTTTCGTCTCTCTCAGTTGTTTGATCTGATCTATTCGTGGGGTGTGGGTTTCCAGTTCCGGTTCTGGGGTGAGGGTGTGGGTGTGGGTCTCCACAGTGAGAGACATGTCTAGAATGAGGGCGAACGTATCTTGGGGAAGATGTTGAATTATATCCCCTTGTAAATTTAGACCCTTGACCCCAGTCCCCAGTTTCTGACCTGACCCTTTAGCTCCTATCCCATCCAATAGTGTGAGTAGCAGGAGATTCGTAAATTCAAAATTTAGTTGAATGAATATGATTGTGTTCATTTTCATGTGGGTGACCTGTTTTGCATCTATTTATCACATGACGAAATGACAGTAGAGAAGAACAAGGTAAAGAGGTTGAAAAAATATTATAATAATACGAATATCTAAAGTCTTTCAATATCATGCCATTTTGCATGGCGATCAGTTTATGGAAAACTTTTGAGAGGGCTTTACGGCTGTACGCCTATTAGCGAACTTTCAAAGTTCGCCAACTGGCGAACCTGGTTCGCTTAAAAGCAAACCCGGCCGCTTACAAGCGAACCGGGTTCGCCTACAAGCGAACTTTGACATGTCATCTCCCATGGGGTCGTATACCTCAACAAAAGGTCAAAATGAATTTTTTAAAGTGTCACCGTGTAGCCTTTGAGTGACTCTACAGATTGTATGCGGGGTTTTTTTTCTAATGTCTCGGAAATGGCCAGAAATAATTTTACAATAATGATCAGTGCAAGTCATCATTTTTTAATAAATAGGGGACACATGCACGTAAAATTCAATTAACATCAGACTCTTTAATAGTTAATAGTCTTTAGATTCTTCGTGTGAAAGTTAATTACAGTTAATTTATCTTTTTCCCTCATTTTTATTCTTTGAATTTGACATCCCAAATTAGGTACATTGGGGGGGGGGGGGTAATTAAAGTGGCTGTGATATTTTAAACATAAACTATGGACAAAAATACGCCATTATTGGTAATCAAATTTGCCAAACTCCATTAATTGGCTTCACAATAATTAAATCTTCGTTAAATATGGAAGGCCAATTAATATGAATCGTGTATAAAATTTTAATGAGATTGTTTATTTTCAAATATTTTCCATGGGGAATTGGGTTTAAAAATCAAAAATTTTGACTTACCCTAATTCCTCGTATAAACGCCCAGTCCCGAATAGCCGCCTGTCACGAATAAGCGCCTATGTATTACAAGAGTAACCATAGCCATAGCCCCTAGGCGAAATTCGCCTAGGGGCCCATCCCTTGATGGAATTTAGTAAATAAACGCCCGGGCGTTTATATGAGGAATTAGGGTAATTGTAAAATTAATTTTGGACTACTTGTAGTAAAGCTATTAAAAAAGCCCCGCATACAATCTGTAGAGTCACTCAAGGGCTACATGATGACACTTTAAAAAATTCATTTTGACCTTTTGTTGAGGTATACGACCCCACGGGAGATGACATGTCAAAGTTCGCTTGTAGGCAAACCCGGTTCGCCAGTTGGCGAACTTTGAAAGTTAGCTAATAGGCGAACCAGGTTCGCTTAAAAGCGGTACCGGACCAGATTGCCATTAGAGAATAATCACAGACGCCCTTAACGACCCATAAAATATTTTAATCAACTCAAGAATAGGCGGAGATTCTTGTTGGTACTCATAGATTGAATTTCAAATTGATTTTTACTTGAAATTTCTCGTGCTAAATCTAAATCACCCATGGCCTCAATCTCAATGTTGTCGCATTGGGCAACTTAAAATATTTTAGAAAACAAAAATTGATCTGAGAATGGCTCCCAGTTCCAATTTCATGATATTTTGTCAACTCCTAAGTGTATCTACACTAATTAACTCCGGGGGAATTTCGCTTCATTTCCAAACAACCGATTCTAGTGTCTTAAGGCACTTTGAAGACTACGATTATTCTACATGGAATTCAAGCGAGTTCACAAGTTCGTAAAATTTCCCGTATAATTCAAAATTTGAAAATCCCATTAGTCAGTTGTCCTGCGCAGTACACCGAATGTGCCGTTCTTGCCACATCCCACCTCGTTTTTGTCCCACATTTCGCCCAAGGCGCCAAAATTCATGTATTAATTCAACATTATTTTTACATTGTAAATTCAATTTATTTCATTCAATGGGCCATCCAATTCGGTAATCAGAGATTCAATATTTTTCAAGATTTCATTATTTGCTTCTATCGCAAAGACAATGCAGAGACATTTTCTGAGCTTGCCGTTCTTGACTCCTCTCTCCAATTATTTTTATGCTACGCCCCTGTGAACCTCCTAAAAATCAAAATGAATTTTGATTCCCTTGCTCCCGACGAAATTTCGATCGTTCAATTCACAATGAAAAAGAAGCTACCGAGGCTCAAATTAATTGAAGTGGGAAATATTTTGAATTCAAATTCCCGCCATTTAATTTCATCACTGAAATACCACCGTTCAAAAAGATTTCTCGGTGACTTGGCTCTATGGTTCACCCACATAGCGATGCGTATTCCGCCGAACATACTAAAGAAGGGTATCACACCCCGAGCCATTATATTGAAATGTACTTTATATTTTATTGAAATGGCTAATTTATTAATTATGCTGTGCGTCGGCTCATTTAGATTTTACGGTTTATCCAAAGAATTCATTGGGAGTTTAGCATTTGAACTAGCTGAAAGGAATAATATTCCCAATCGTTTTAATGATTAAAACGATTAAAATTTAATCGTCAAACAAAACAAGCAGGAAAGGATTGGATTGACAATTTTTTGCAACGAAATCCTCAACTTTCATTTCGAACCCCAGAACAAACAAGTATCGCCAGAGCTAAGGCGTTCAATAAATCAAATGTGAATGTATTCTTGTCGATAATTTGGAGACTGTCATAAATTTAAATGGAATCAAAGGACCCAGAATATTTAATATGAACGAATCTGGAATAACAGTCGTTCCTGTAAGTGAAAACAAACATTAGATTTTAATACAGATTGATAATTTTGCAAATATAATATATAATAATTTATTATAATTTGTATTTTTGAAACTACAGAACAAGACATCAAAAATATTGGCAATTAAAGGTACAAAACAAGTTGGAATCATGAAATCTAAAGAAAGGGGATCCCTGGTCACAATAATTTGTTGCTTTAGTATTACACAGTTTGTACCCCCAATGTTTATTTTCCCGAAAAAACGAATCTACAAAAATTTATTGGAAGATGGTCCCAATGGTAGTGTGCAGGCTGCATCCGATTCTGGATGGACCAATGAAGAAGTTTTTGTTGAATGGTTGGAACATTTTTGTAAAATTGCAAAACCCTCCGCTGATGATCCAGTTTTGTTAATTATGGACAATCACTCGTCACATATTTCTTGGAGGGGTGTGGAATATTGCCAAAAAAATTTTATTCACCTTACCCTTCCGCCTCATTGCTCCCATAAGCTTCAGTGCTGTGACGTTGGCTTATTTGGCCCTCTAAAAAGTGGATACTCTAAGGAGGTGAATCAGTGGATGGCCACCAACAAAACCAAGAAACTAGCTCCATGTCATATCCCAGGGCTCTTAAAAGGACCGTACAACAAGGTGACAAGTATTCAAACGGCAACCAATGCTTTTAGAAAATGTGGAATTTGGTCGACGGAGCAGACACCTCATGGTCTAAAACGAAATGTATTTTCAGATAAAGACTTTACACCATCGAAATTATTCCCTTCTCCAGTTCCGGCGGAAATTTGTTTGCAACATGCAATCGACGTGATAGACAGCGTGGCAAGGAATGAAACTGAAATTGAAGTTTACCTCAATGAGACCATTGGAGTTCCTTCATCCATGGAGCAAATATCCCCCCAAGTGTCCTTGGTAAGTATTGACCAAAATGCCAATATTCCTTGGGTAGACACTTCAGTACCTGGATGCTCATTTTACTATGACTTGAGCTCAAGAAATGAAAATGATGAAGATTTTAGCATGGACTCTGAACCAATACAAGAGGAATCCCCATATAACATGGATCAAGTTGAAAATTCTGCACTCTTGACTGATGTTAATTTTTACATTACGACTGAAAACATGGACATGAATGAACCATCAAATTTTTTACAGAATGAAAACCAATTTAATTTCCCATTGGACGAGAATTTAAAAAATGCTACAAAATTATACGATGAAGTTGATCCTATTTTATTCATTTCTGATAGTCATGAAACTTTAGTGCCATTGGAACATGAATCCACTGCGCCTTCTGATAGCTGTCAATTTTCACAGCGTCATGGTAGAGGATTTTTGGTTTGTGCAGTTAACTTAAGCTTTACCATGCTATAACGCTTATACAGCATTGATTTTAGATTTAAATATAATTGATTCTTATTTTATTTTCTAGGTCACTCCTAACGAATTAGAAAATGAACAGCCCGTTCTAGTTACCCGGCAACCAAGAACCAGAAAACTGGGTGCATCAATCATCTTGACATCACCGGCAGTAACTGCAGAGCTACAAGTCAAGCAGTTCAAAAAATGCAGAAACTGAAGGTCAAGAAAATTCCTCCAGATTCAAAAAGTAATCAGAAAATGCAAAGGTAGAAATATTCACGAAACTCAAAGTTTAAAGCTAAAAAATAAAACTATGATATTATTTCCTCTAATTCAGGAAACATTGTTTTACAGTTAGCCTTCAGGCATCTATTATTTCA
Organism: Arrhopalites spinosus; assembly: GCA_034700945.1. NCBI lineage: Eukaryota > Metazoa > Arthropoda > Collembola > Symphypleona > Arrhopalitidae > Arrhopalites > Arrhopalites spinosus. Next base: position 5,674 of record JAQIVZ010004053.1, read on the forward strand.
TGTGCAGTCGAATCTTAATTCAAATGCTTATTTCATGATTTTCATTTACTTGACCCCTGGAGGTCATTTAGTAACTTTGGTTTGATTCATCAAATATGTGAAACTCACTATACTAAATGACCTCCAGGGGTCAAGTAAATGAAAATCATGTCATGGTTCCAATATGAACTTTGATGAGGAATGTTAAGAGAAACTTTTTGCCAAGTTTCAGAATTTTTGGCCCACTTTGAAATTTTGGTCCATTTGAACACATGGGTTGGAGACACTTTTTTTAAAATTTTCATTCATATCTCCGAAACGGCTGGGAGTTGGACGACCCCATTTTGAACGCAAACTCTCTTTTCACATGCTTTTTCAGAAAAAAAATTAAAAATTTGAAAAAATTGTTGTGCCTTTGGGGTGAAGGGAGACACTTAAAGGCCCCTTAAGGGCACCCATAGACCCTTATTTATTTTTTTCAAAAGATAGGTCAAAAAAACCGGAGGATATATGCAGTCTGACCATGTGATTAGATTTTCATAATTTGGTCATACGTCGAAATGCCGAATTTTTCAAAACTTGCGTATCCCACTGGTCACCCTGTAAAATCAAAATAATTATTTAAATGTTCACTTTAGAATGTCAAAACTAACGTACAAAATGACCACAAATTGCAATTGTTTAGGAAAATGAGTTAACATTCTCATTTGATTCACTCTGCTGCCTTTTAAAGCCGAAAAACTGAGTGGCGGATTTGTACCCTCCAGTACCTTATTATGTGAAAATTTTGGTCCGCCATCTTTTTTCTTCATTTCTTTTTTAACCAAATCCCAATAAAAATGTAAATCTTTTTCCAGAACAACGAGAAATGTTTTCCCGTTTCCGCTCAATTCATTTCGAATGAGAGCGGGAATCTCATGAGGACATTTGACCTGTAAAACGTTCATTAACTTGAGACTTTTTTCTGCCATTCGACAAGATTTGAATTCGTTTTTGTTGCAATCAAAACTCCAATTCAATTTGGCAATCTTTGATCCTTTCACAACTTCCCTCGTCGGCTTCCTCAAAAAATTGGGAATGTCCGAAACACTCTCGACTTCCGTGTTGGTACACTCCAATTCACAGCGAATACCTAAACCACGCGCCATTAGTAAGACGTTGGCAGCAAAGATGGTGTACGTCCTCGTTTCACTTAAGGCAGAATATGTTGTGGAATATTCTTCACCAAAAAATTGAAAAGTCAATTTCTCGCCTTTAGGCATGCTCTTGTAGCAAATGCCATCTTGAGCAGACAAATAAATTTGAAAATTGGTGGCGCTGGAATAAAATTCAGTAATTGACTTTAAATCATTCCAGTGAGTGGTGAAGGGACAGGGGGCGTTGTACTCGGATTTTATAATCCCTCTGTACGCGTTAGTGAGGACAAGGCCCATGAGGAGCCAAAATCCAAAAATGAGGCGGCAAATATTTTTCCAATTTTGAACCCTCGTTTTTTGTCCATCTCCCGCGTCTGTGTCTCTATCTCGAGTCAAAATGGAGGGAATTTCAGCGTCTTGATGTTGTTCCACGAAAATTCGTAGAATCCACAACAATGTGGACATGACCACGCCACGCTGTGGGCTGGTGATGAAATTGTGACAAAATTTGAATTGTGCCGCCATCATCCACGTTTTATTTTCTTTTGGTACCCTCAATTTCCAAAAGAGGGCGGCAAGGAACAAGATTGTGAGGGAGTAGACGAGAATTAAATAAATCCAAACTTGACACTAAAAAGGATGAAAATACATTTTCATCGTCGTCATAGAATGGCGGACGCCATCTGTCGTAATAAATTTGAAATGGTCTTTCCCTCCCATTGGGTAAAAATTTGTGCCCACCCAATAGATCCCAGTCAAATGGTACCCTGTAAAATAATTAACTTGAAAAATTAAACTGTAGCACAAGGGACAACTCAAGAGGGCGCCGGCTGGAGTAAAATTGAGGGCAGTATTTAGACTCACAAAAATTTCCTTGCCAACAAAAGCACATTCATTGTGTCTTTTTTCTTCTTTCATGACAGGCTCTTCATGGGGCATGCGCATGGTCCAACTTTTTGGTTGTGTCAGGAGGAGCTTTAGTGAGGTCATCATATTTTTGTAGCATGAAATGGTGACGTCACTGTCACATGACACGAATTTTGTATTGTCATTTTCTCTCAAGACAAATGACGTGACGTCACGAAAAAACTCTAGGCGGAATATCCAACCGGAAGTTAGTTTCAAATATTTTCCCGCCTGTGCATAATTCATCGAAAATAATGGACTGGCGTCTGTGACCATTAAATTGAGTTTAAATGAATTTTGGTTAGTGAAAAGACTTGATTTGGGTATTACGACCCGGGTCAACAAATATGGCTCCACCTCTTCGTTTAGCTCAATGAAGTTACCGAGTTGAACAATTTCATTTAAAGTAGACGCCAAATTTTGTTCCATCAGGTCAACTGAAAGCCCCTCCTCCTTCTGGTAATTTTTAAAGGGCAATACAATTTTGACGATGCATTGCAAATATCGAACGCTTTTGCGCATGTCCATTATAATCTTGGTCAACTCAGTCTCTTCTACGTTGGCCTCGATTGGTGGAGATTTGAAGGTGACAGTTGGACGGTGAATTAATTGGGAGTAGTCGAGGATTGACATTGTGGAATAGTCTTCAATGATGGCGAGAAAACATGGCGGCGGCAAGTTTGATAGTAAGGGAATTAATGCCACGTGAATATTTTCTGCATGATTGAAAATGGCCTGTACCTGAGTAAGCTGGGTGGTCAAGATAATTATGGTGGGGACTAGTAAATAGTCCATTTTTTGAGTATATTGTCCAAACGACATATTTTGAATTACCTATTTTTAGATTGTGTTTCTTTACAATTCACAAATAAAATAAAGGTAAGAAAATTGAGTTTAAATGGAAAATAAAAAATTTAATGGAAAGAAATCGTGTTCGAATTAAATAGTGGTCACGAGAAATTGAAAGCTATTTAATTAAATTAGAAGTTGACACACCCTTGCTGGGTCAATTCACCTAAAACCAATTCATCTAAACCCATTCCATCTAAAACCATTTCACCTAAACCCAAAATACCTAATGGACATTACACCTAATGGATAGAACACCTAATCGCAAAATAAAAAACGGACAATATACCTAATCACTGAACAGTATGTACATATGAAAGGGTCTGTCAAAGCACAGCAGACAATAAACCTTCCCCTTTTAGGTATTTTTTCCCCTTTTTTTAAGTCTATCTTTTTCGTCCTTGTAAAAGAAATGAAAATAGGAAATATTTTATTTTATTGAATAAATCATTTTGCAGATAGAATTTTTAAATGGATTTGTAATAATAATAATTATTATTCTGTTTTCTTATTTGTCAAATTATTTTGTTCGGCTTAGCTGGAACAATTTGTTTTACGGAATATTATTTTTTTGACAAATAAAAATAATTCTTCTTCAAATAAGAAAAATATTTTTGTGCAAATAGGATTTTTACAGATAGAATTAATCATTTTGTAAATAGGACATATAATTATGTTGCAAATAATTTCTTTAAATAAAAATTATTATTTTGCAAATGAGAAATATTTTTTTTTGTAAATAATCATCTTACAAATAAAATTAATCAAAAGTTTTCTATTCGTCTACATTTTTAAATTTCAATTTCAATTTTAAAAAAAATTTCCAGGAACTCCATTCCATATTCATTTCAATGGAATCCTTTTAAAAAATCTGTCTGCAAAAAAAATACCGCCATAAAATTGTATCCCACCATGGACCGGAATTTTTATAAAATACTATTCTAAATAATCAGTGGGTTTTCAAAAACTGTGGGTAGTCTAGTTTAAAAAATTAGGTATATTGTCCGTTTTTTATTTTGCGATTAGGTGTTGTGTCCATTAGGTAATTTGGGTTTAGGTGAAATGGTTTTAGATGGAATGGGTTTAGGTGGATTGGTTTTAGGTGGATTGACCCAGAACCGACACGCCAAACTTTGTTTTACTGTGTCAGTATAATAAAATGTAACCCGTGCAATTTTTTTTTTAATCCCGTAATTCACCTTATGACATCCCCACTGTTGTGACCTCCCTAATTGTTTGCATCAAGACCATTTTCATATTCCACAGGTCAGAAGTTAGTGAGGTCAAAAATCGAAGTTCAAGGGAGACTTGATCACTTTCAAAGTTTTTAAAATCTTTGGTGGTGTTGAAACTACTTGAAATAATTAAAATGTATTTTTTCAACTTTTTTTCTATTGTGTTGATGGCCACTTGGCAATAATGATTTAATAAAATTGAGTGAGTTGCAGTCCACTCACTTTGCCAATTTTATTTAAACTTTTTTCATAATTAAAAAACGTAATAGGTATTTTTAAATTACATCAACAATTTAAATTAAGCATTTGAGGATTTTAAATGAGTCTTAAATTAATTTGTGTAGTTCAACGCCGCGCCGTTCAAGTCAAATGACGTTGCGTGGTGGGCAACCGTTGGCTAGTTCTTCCATCGTGCGGGCAGTTTTTTGCGTGTCAGGTCCACAGTTATAAAGTATTATGTTATAAATAGTCTTCTGTTATAAAAAAATCATTTGTTATAAACTCCCCCATTATAAAGTTTTTTGTTATAAAATTGGTCACAGGTACAATTGGACACTTGACAATTGGCCACCACAATTAACTGGCCACACGGTAAATTGGTCACTTTTTACATTTTAGAATTGGTCACCTCAAAACCTCGTCACTGTCGACCATCAGGTCGACTGTTTCATGTTTAAGTAAGTTGGATTATTTAAAGGTTAGAATGGCAGCGGAAACGAACCCCGCCCACAGGACGGTAGAAATGAGGAAAGTAACCCGGGCGAAGCCCGGTAGGAATGCCGGAAAGGTCCAAATTTCAGGTTCAATCCTTACATTTTTCTTCTTCTCTATTTTTTTTTAAACTTCAATTTTTCTAACTTGAGACTTTTTGTTATAACTTGGGACATTTATAACAATTTAAATTATAACAAATAACCTTTATAACTAAATTCCTTTTATAACACGGGACTTTATAACTTCCATTTTTATAACAAACGACTTTATAACTGTGGACATGAGACCGTTTTTTATATAAGGCTGGCAGCTGGAAATGGTAATGACAAATTTTTAAACAAATAAAAGCTCAACTTTAGGGCCGAATCCAATCCAAAAGCGAACTTAGCCAAAACTCACACTCGAATCACCACTCAGCTCACATTTGAGCATCTGCCTCGCCCATTTTCTAATCCATTTTTCATGCTACAAAGTTCGAAATTTCTATGGGGTCACAGCCTATAAATTGTGGCAAATTTAATCCTCTTTCCGAATATGTCCATCATTTTAAGAAATATCCACCCGTTCCAAAGTTACAGGTCAAAACGTACACAACGTCTTATGATTTCAACAATTTTGACAACAACTTGTTTGACTTTTTTTGTTTCTTTATTTAAAATGTAGCCCACAGTATTTAATTATTTTAATTGTAAGGTAGACAGGTTCATAAGTCTCCCACTTGATATACAAGTATGAATATATAGTTTATTATGTCCCAAACAAAAAATTAAAATATGAGTTTCGTAAATGAGGATATTCTACACAAAATGGGGGAATCAATTTTCAATATATGTTTATACTTTATTCAGAAA
>JAQIVZ010004054.1:0-11338 GCA_034700945.1 Arrhopalites spinosus
TTTTAGAGAGCAAAGTGTTAAGTAGCGTACCCTTAGAAAAATGGTCACTATAACTATAAGGCGAAGCTAAAGGATGACATAGGTACCCACTCTGGACTGGCCACTGTGGACTAGTCCACGGTGGCTACCCGCCAGAGCCTAGGCCAATAAAGGACCAGCCCCGCTCTGGACCAGCCCCACTCTGGGCTACGACACATATATACATGTATGTAGACAATTTTATAATATTTTGTTCCCAGTGCCCCCAAAACAGAAAATACAGCATGCATTTAAAGTGAATTGTCTACGTGAACGTGAATTTGCTCACTTATGAATTATCTTCCTAATAATATTAGCTAACTAGTAGCACTACAGACAGAGTTGTATGTGTGGTATACTGGAGAATACTTTAAGAGAGAAAACTGCTACCATCAGTTGTAACAAGGAGAGAGATATGTGTGCATTATGACTGTGTTCTTATTATGATGATGATGATTATTCCTCTTTCTTATTATTCTCCTCTACCCCCATTCCGAATTCACAAAATACATGTAATATATGATTGCACATAGACGATATAATCAGAACAATCTGTGCTCTGTTGTTGTTCCCTTCAATTGAGGTACATAATTATAGCTGTAATTAAATTGTATTAGTATTGATCATTAACGTGTGCTGGCTAAAACACACACACACAAAATGTTTATTATTAGGAACAAAATGCATTTCTTGTTGTGTCTTGATATCACCCATTGAAAATGTTTCTCTTTATCAGAAAACAAACAAAATTATGTCTTTTACATTACCTGCAAATTACAGGCAGGGACTCTGTAATCGACTTGATCTTGAATTGTTAAAGAGTTATACTCTACGATATAATATTCTAGTATTTATTAATAACAAGTGCCATTATTTCTGTTTTGGAGAACCGATAGACCGATAAATTTCTTCCCCTCTCCCTCTGTAAATATAATTATAGCTTGTTCTCTCTCTTCATAGATTTCTGTGTAAGGTTACATAAGTATACTAAAAAATCATGTGTAGAGCTAAAATCAATGTCTGTCGAAGCATTAAAGTGGCTACCTGGGTCTACGTATATATATGAAAAAAATTTCTTCCTCTTCCTCCAGAATATTATGAATCTTCATCTATTTTTTTGTGTGTTACAAATACAAGCTTATGATTGATGACAGTCTACTAAGGGGAACACAAGAAGGAACATATAATTGGAAGGTGTGCACCAGGGAAATAATAGAAGCGAGAGAGAGAGTTGTGAATAGACTGGGTCGTTTTTTGTTTGCTTGTTTGGTGGATTGCATGCCATAATGTCGTAAATGTATTCCGTCGGTTTTTTTTGGAGAGATGGTATTAACTTGTCCAAAATATTTTTTTTTTAAAAAAAAAGGAAATGGAAGGAATAATAAAGTACGCAACTGGGTGGACGTGCCTGAGTAAATTTGTTGTATAGATAAGGTTAATCTATTTATATGGAAGGAAGGGGGAAGAAATAAAAGTTTTAAATATGTCTCATCAGAGTCAATAATATATTAATAAAAAAATTTGTAATGACTAAATAGCTTGTTTTTTACAAACTTTACATAACTATACACTACACTACACAAGTCAGTTCCCTCTGTATTTTTTTTGTGTATATTGTCCATGTTTAAAATGTTATGGACCAATGGTCAAACTATACATTTGAAAAATAAATAATAAATTTAATAATGAACTAAAATTATTATGGTAGCAACAAAAAGAGAGAGAAAAAAGGAGAGAGAAAAAAAAGTCAATTTGAATTAAATATCTACAAAATAACAAGTTTTGCATCGATGAAAATGATAAACCAACAAAATAACATGGACTTAGTATAATAAATACGTATATAGTCTGAAAATAATAATGGTCTGTATGAAGCAAGTTTTTTAAAAACCAATTTAAGAATATTTTACATGTAACTATGTACATACAATAGATTATTGTGGTGACCGACTTTTTTTGTGTGTCTCTCTCTCTCTTTTATCTTGTCACATACATGTAGAATATAATATATATAAAAAATACTTGTGACTGTAATTGTATCCATTTTTATGTTTAGGCGACACTGGACCTTGCTCCCGAGAAAGCATTGGAAACTTTTTGGATGAAGGACTAGGAACATCACTTGATGTTGATGGGACAGACGAAATCTCTTCCTCTATTCATTCGACATTAGGAAGAAATGATTCTGGTAAGAAATTTTTTTTTTACCCCGTTGCCTTCTCTCCTTATCACAGCTAACATCTCCATTTATTATTCTTCCCTTTACACACAATATGTTGCATATGCATGTGAACATGACGATGGAAATGGAGAGATGTTACAAGTACCAAAAGAAGAAGAAGAGTCGAGTAGACAGAAGAAAGAGGTACCTATGGATGGAGCATCTCGTATCTTTTCTACTTATATCCATTCTACCATTATAGAACTTTAAGTTATATATTTACATCTTTCTTCACTTGTGTGTACTTTTTAGATAGGCTATAGAGTTGAACATCATGTGTATATGTACACTTCTCTGCTTTCCTTCTCCCCCTCAAACTCCCTCCCTCTCTATCTGTCTATTGCCTTCATGTCTTTTTCGTTCTTCCTCTCCTCCTCCTCCTCTTCTTCTACTTCTTCATATGATCATTTTCCCTGTGTGTGTGTATGTGTGTGAGGGAAATGGAAATAGATATCAATTTTACTTTTTACCTTTAGAAAATATGTTTGCATATTATGTGAGGACTATATTCATGGAAAGAGTGTAGACTGTACATGTAAAAAAAATAAATGTACAGACAGGGAGATATGTGCGTGTACATGTTGGGTTGTTATATAATTTAATTTCTATTTCCTCATACAATGTCATACGATGAATATATTCAAGTTGAAAGTTTTCTACTCGATCTTGTTAGTTGTTTTTGGTTTCGACGAGAGAGTCTGTATGTATAAAAGTACAGAGAGAGAGAGAGAGAGAGAGAGAGAGAAGAAGTGTACTAGAGAGATGGAGGTGGGGAAGGAGAATAATAGTCTCTCTCTTCTCTCTCTCGGAAGAAGAAAAAGCCAGAGGTATCGGGTGTGAACTGAGAGCGTAACTAGAAGTAGTGTGGTACATAAAGTATATCTGTAGTATCTAATATACATATAATAATACATACGATGTATACACATATGTACATACATAAATATATATATATATATATATGTACGAGTGTTGCTGTGTTACTGCTCGTGATCCTCTCTCTGTATATTTCATAGTTATTCTCTCTCGTTGGTTTATAAATTGTATGTTATTTTCGTCTCATGCTTCTTCTTCTCCATTGAATTTTAGAGTCTATATATCTCTCGAAAAGTTTTTTTTCTCTCTCTCTCTCTCTTTTACTCTATTCTTCTTCATTCGCCATTTGCTATTCTCTTTCTCTTCGTCTCTCTCTCTCGGTTTGTGTATGGGGCCTGAAGCTGAATGCTGCCAGTGGCACTGGCTACTTAGACAGGCAAATGTATTGTGCATTGTATTTGTTTGTAACAGATATTTTTGGGCACACACACACATACACAGGGATAGAAAGTAAAGTACAGAGTACAGAAAATACATGAGATGGTGACTACATATCTAAAACTGTACGATTAGTTTGCATGTACAAAATTTGAATTCACAGTTTACAGTATTATGTTCCAGAAGAAGACTGATGTGATTGTGTGTTGTTTGTATATAACTGAAATGTTTCTGAAGAACAGTTGAATGAAGAATAGCGAATGGATGGACAAGCAGTCATTCCGTTGCTATCTGGAAAACAATACGATTTTCCTGTTCTCTCCCCTCCCCCCCCTCTCTTTCTCTGTCTCCTTGACTGTGTCTATGTTGTTGGCTGAAATTCTATTCCTCGTCCAACATTGAGCTCTTGTTCCTGCCTGTCCTGTCCTTTCCCTTGTTACAAGTCTTCTCTCTTGTTATATCATATGCCATGCCATGGTATCGTCCGAAGCCCAACAGATTCAATTTTCGTAGAGTTTTTTTACCCGTTTTACAGAGATTGAATTCAAGGGGTTGGCAGGCAGGAGAAATATCTGGAAAAGTAAGTAAGGAGACAGACAGCTAGAGCAAAAGTATAGAAAGCCCCAAGCAAAATTACTGAAATGATCCCCTCCGTATTTTAATAACTGACTTGATAAAATGTACACACATTTATTTATATTGAAATGGAGAGAGGGTTGTCGGTTTATTTGTTCATATATTCCATTTCTTATTATCCACATAGGCGCCATTCTTTGTAGATTTTGTTCTGATTCTCATAGTTCACAATCTCATGTGATCATACGAAGAAGAGGAGAGGGTTATGCCTTTACAGGACTATATTTGTGCAAGCAGTGGAGTTAAATGTACGAAAATGTAAATGTATGAAATTTTATTTACGTTTACAAAGAGATAGAGAATTTAGAGAGAGAGAGAGAGGGGAAACATGGAGAGATTCCGGTTTTGAGACAGCTTTCAATTGCAAAGATACAAGATCCTTTATTAGTTGTTTATACAAGTAGGAAAGTGTACTGTTGGTTAAATAGGATCCAAGAACTTAATTATGAGCCTAACAACTATGAGTTTAAGTTACACGAGTGATGAGAGAGAGAGAGGGAGAGATTTACTCAATCCAGAGGGGAACAATATGAAGTAGCTGATTGTGAGAGAATATGAGTCAATGATGAAACTTTAACTATAAAGTCTTTCCTACTTGCTGTCGTTTTATTTGTAGCATGTGTACTATACGGATATACGCAAAATCATCATAAGGTGTCTATATGTACAGGGTAGACTTTAACTTTGACTCTCTCGACTTTTCATTATAGTAAGTGACATGTACATGGTACTATAAAATGGAGAGAGAAGATGGTTAGTTGTTCTAGAGCCCATCATATAGGGATTTCTCTCTCTCTCTTGTATCTCCAAAGAGCATGGAATAGACAGAGTCAAGTCGTCAGAGCTGGAGTAAAGTGAAGCTGGTGAAGAACAGCTAGATGGGAATAAAGGGCAAGTTTACTCATTAAAGAGTCTTCTCAAGGGAGAGTTGAATCTAATATTACTTATCTGTGCATACAGTCTGTGTTAGATGTGGACTTATGTATATCACTATCCAGTGTACAAGTTATCTCCACGTTTACTTCCGAAAAACTTATGTATGATATCAGATAAGTATCTCTTGAGCTTGTACACATACACACACATAATATTATGAGCTTCTAACGTATGCTTAAGTCTCTTATAGTGTTGTTAGTTGAAACATGAGGAATACTTTGTCTACATGGGAAAGTATACCCTCTCTCTCTCTCGTATCTGTAGGTGCCTCCTCCCTTCGTGTGTCCTTCTTAATAATAATATATGTTCCTTTTGCATGGATCTCTTTCCTATATATCTATCTTTAGGTATTATAACATTTTGTGTGTGTGTAACTGATATATCTATAATTTCATGTGTAACATCATTTAACGTGTTCTTAAGCCCTGTACCACCATTTTAATATAGAAGAGAGCTATTTGTGGCTGTGTATGTTTTCATGGGGAATTGAGGGCTTCCCTTATATATTTTATGTAGAGTGTCAGTGTACTTTATGACGTATTCTCTCTACATTTTCCAGGTTGTATTATGACCTTTTGGGGAATATTTAAGCATTTTGTCTCCCCCCCCCCTTTGTAACTTGCGTAATATCTGTACGTGATACGTAATACTCTTGTTTCATGTGTAATGTCTAAAAATGTGTATAAAATTGTAGTAGGCACATGTCCTCATCAAAAATTTTCCATTTTCTAGAATGACTTTATAATACTTGATGACCAAAGAGAGAGAGAGAGAGAGAGGAAAAAAATTTTTAAATAATATGAAATGTTTATGGGTAATACAAATTACAAAATGTGATCATTCTACCTTTTGTTTGTGTGTGATTACCTATATAAAGTCCAATGTGAATGTAGTCAAGGTACGTGTATAATAAAGAGGAACAAAAGGAAGCTGTATCAAATATTTTACAATTGGAAGGGAGGAAGAGGGGGGGGGGGGAGAGTAAAATTTTCTCATTGTTCTACATTCAAAATTACACATAACTATAACTTGTTATTGTTCTAACCTTTAAATCAAACTATGGTGGAATTTTATGGAGAGACTTTTGAGAGTTTAAACTATTGTCATTGATTTTATTGTATAATATTTATTTATAACCCTCCATTCACCATCCACCATTTTTAATTCTCTTTAACTCACACTACAGTAGAAAATGAAAAAGGGAAAGAAATAAAGGTGGAAATGGAGAATGTAAATACATAAAAATTTCAAGTAAAAGTTGACATTGTTAAAATTATTATATGTTACTACTATTGTGATAGCAAGGCAAAGGGGGTTATTATATGATCGTAAGATTGAGAGATTTATGATAACATTGAGATTACACGGAAATGGTGATCCATGTTATTTTTAGTTTAACTTGAGTTCAAGTATAAGTGTAAACCAATCAAATGAACATGACAGAAAAACATGGAGAAAATCAAGAGTTTAAAATATTTTTCAAAAAAGAAAATCACACAAAAAAAGTACAAGAAGGATAATATTTTACTATTCCTTGAACTATGGTTGAGTATGTGTACAATTTTAGAATTGTAAGTTAGTTTTTAGTATATAAGGTGGATTTTAATAGAGAGATGAAATGATGGTGTGTAACGAGGAAAGATTTTTATAGTACATTTTATGACTCGAGTCGACACAGTGTAAGAAGAAAATAACAATGCTTTGAATCTCAAGTTATGTTATATGTATACCTATGTGTGTGTGTGAACCAAGTACTTGATATTTATTATAGAGTGTAGAAATGATGGAGTATGTGCATCAAATTAAATGGTTATTTATATCCCATTAAATTACATAAAAAGATAAATTCATGTATTATACGTTATGCTGTACCTTAGTCAATACAAGAATTTTTCACAAATGAGCTATAGCTTTATTACAACAACTTTTTTCACACACACACAAAGAGTAAATGTAAAAAAAATATAATGGAGTTGGAGAGACAGGGAAAGGCTATGAGAAGAGAAAGACAGCAACAGTACAATGTATAATATTAATGTACATGAAAAGAAAGGAAGGAAGAAAGAAAGAAAGAAAAGCTATAAAAGAAGACCTTGAATAAAAATAAACTAAAATTCATACAACAGAGGTTTATGAGTATAATGGAGTTATATAGCCAAAATAATATATGACATGTATGATGTAGTCACCACAACCCATGGAACAATACTATGAGATGAACTATGTGAGTATTTGGTTGATTAGTGAGGACAGAAAAAGAGTGCAAAAAAGAGAGACCAGAGTTCTTTTTAGAGTTATAGATGGATTATGTAATATCAACATGTATACGTATATATGTGTATATTTTTTGTATGTAGAGAAAATAAGGAAATGTTTGGTTTGTTGTACAAAGGACATGCTTTCTTTTGATATATGTGTTATACAGTATACATACAGTGTACAGTGTATAGATATATTTGGATAGACTCAACTTTTAAGGAATGACGCGGAATAATTAATTGTCGTAGAGTAGAAGAGAAGAGTTTTATTTAGAGTGTTAGACTTGGAGTTGACTACTAGAATATTTTACGATGGCGGGTTCTAGAGTACATAGACGGATGTGAATGTGACTGATCGTGAAAGAAGAGCCTTAGTGGGTATGGAACAACAACACATCATTATGCAGTGCAATGTAGAAGAAGTTGAGAGGGATATTATGAGTTGACTTAGGATCTCTGTTATATGTGTAGTAAATGTACACACACACACATAAAAGGACGAGTACGAATAATATACTACATTAGTCTAGACATTACAGTTTGCATACGTTTCGTACGTAAAATGCCAACTAAACTTGGGTGATGGTTCATGTGATTAATCGTTCATTTTAATTAAGATCGGGATTAGGCTGGGTAACGGGCGGGACACACACAAACAACTGATTTAAATTTGCGTTTACGCTCACGTTTAAGTTTACGTGGCCACTGCTCCACGTTTCTAGTTCGAGCTTTCTCTACACATACACGTACATAGTACATGAATGTGTACTTGTACGTGATGTGCAGTATGGGTGTCTGTGTCAGACACTTTTCTCTCTCTCTTTTTTTATAATGTTGAAAATAGTGAGAGTAAATTTTAAGAGAATTTTTTTTTCAAGTCTTAAGATTCTAACATTGAAAATTATTCTTGGGCCGGAAATTTTTTCAAAATTGACTCTGACTCGTAGAGACTGCAAGTAGACGGACGGGGTTGTTGCCGTTAAGGAAAAAAGTGAGTCTCTCAGTTTTGTTTCATATTATATGGGAGGTTTTGCAGAAAATGTAGTACATGGTGGAGAATCCATGTAGTTAGAGTATGGAGCACGAATGTCAATTTTTCAGAGTTTTCTATGTTGTTTTTCACTTCGACGTTGAGTTGAGAAAGACTCTCTCTCAGTCGTTCTCGCTGAAGTGAATTTGATTTACATGGCCGTCCTCCTCTATACTTATTATGTTCTTGCTATGATGATGTTAGTGATGATGGGAAGTTTCTCTCTCCAAGTAGACTGTGACTCGGATGCGTCTCTCGACTTGTAATATTCTTTCCCGTATAATGTACATACATGTACATATACACCCGAATTTATATTGTAACATGTAGAGAATATATTGTAAGTACTAGAGAGTGATTGTGGTTCTGTTGCTGTTGCTATTACTACTCTCTCCTCTGTGTTGAGGTACACACTGAGTGCTGAGTGGACGATGCAGGCCGCATACTAATTTTGCATTGCACTGTGTGTGTGTGTTGTTACAGTTTTCAGTTGGAGGTGGAGAGTTTGAGAGTATAAAATATATATAGAGGTAATACATGTATATGTACAAAAGACTATTATCTACAACCGAATGCATGTGGAGTTAAGACTGACTGAGCGTTCAACTTGAGCATCCAACGAAGAGTAAAATTGGAAGTGGAACGATCTTCCTGCAGATTAACTTCAACTCCATATCCAGCAGTTGAAAAAAAAAAGTTTCGAGTTTTAATTGCAGGCTCAGGCTAAGCCCCTCTCATCATCTTTTCTCTATCTCTATCTCAATATTGTACATATGTACAATATATCCGAATTCTAACTCTCTCTCTCTCCATAAGATAATATGGGTTTTCAAGTAGTTAAGAGTAACGACGAGATAATTTGTAAATTTCCGATTTAATTTTCCTTCCACTATTGTACCTATATATCCATGGATATTATATAGATGTAGGTGATATGTACTTTATGTTATTTTTGGTGGGCTACCCCGATTGCAATTTTCTTTGCAAAATTGCACAAACTCTTGAAACTTTATATAGGGGAATAGTTGGATTGAAGAAAAAAACTTTTATGACATTTATTGCGCTAGGTAAAGGATGATAAGAGTAGAGACAGAGAGAGAGAGAGGGGGGAATGTTGAAAATTTAGTGTAAACAAAAAAAAATATTTTTTTTATTTACTTTACTACTATTTTGTTAATTTGTCTTGTACAATCTCTGACCAAAACTCTTTGTACTCTACTTTACTTTTAGTATTGTAGATAGGTAGAGAATTAGAGATATATTAACTTTTAAAAAAAGACAAACGTTTCATTTTAGCTAAGAAAACTGTGGGTCTTACTAGGCATGTACATACACTATTAAAGTTAGTGTCGGAGCCAAAAAAAAGAATTAAGAGAGATCATGGCCGATTTATTATGCTGATGAGCTTTGTGTCATTTTGTTTTTCTACACTGTATTCTCTTCTTTCTTTTTTTTTAAAAAAAAAAACTTTTCTAACCCTTCGCGTCACCTACATAATTTTTTTTCTATAGCTAAAATTAGGTTTTGTCTCAAGAACATGTAGGCGAGAAATGGAAGTAGGAGAGGATGAAGAAGAAGAAAAAGAGACAACAAAGCGTGAAGATGAGACGAGAACTTTGTCAGTTCTTATTTCTTGTGTCATTTAAATATTTCAAAAGATGAGTTGCTACATATAATATAAAAGTAATAAAGATAATTTTTTTTGTCATGCTCTATTTTTTTCTCCTTTTAAAAAATATATATAATGTTGATTAGTAAGTCTACACATGTGTATTTTGTATTGTTCTTTTTTTTTCTTTCAAGTGTACCTTAATTAGTACATTTTTGTTAATAGTCTTTGGAATTGTCTTTTTTTTATGACTTTATGATACAAATGACTGATAGACAAATTAACATTTGAAATGTTTTTTTAGTATTGTTTATTGTGAACCTAGTCACACAATCATTAGACGTATTAAGATGGGATGAAAAAAAAAGTTTTAAAATATTTTTCTCATGTTTCTAATGTCTAAAGATAGGACTCGAGAAATGTGGATGAGAAAGAAAAAAAAAAGATTAAGAGACTAGTGCTTCACGATGATGACAAGGCTAGCATTATAGCCTTCAAAAGTAGCCAAATATGTTGTGAAATGGCGACAGGGAGAGAGAGAGAGAGTCAAGGAGTACGATGACAAAGTTAGCTTTGATTGGAATGAACAGCATCAACAACAAAATTTACCGCATATGCAGTTCACTGGATACGACGATAAGATTCATATTATAGTAGTAAAGAGAAAAAAAAGTATTTTGCTCTACTATACATATAAAAATATACTACACATGTACGTTCAAGTCAAAGTTATACTGGAATCAGTTCCTTGGCTGTTGTTTGTGTCGTTTGTGTAGGATGGCAATTTAAAATGTCGTCGTCAAAGAAGTTGTACTGGATTGAGAGGAGGCAAAGTATAGCATACATGTTATAGTCAAGTCAGGTTGAGGAAAAATGCAAGTCTTCACTGTTTCCCATTCGAAATTTTTTTTTTCTTGTCTTCTTTTTTTTCTCAAAAGAGATTCAAGTCTAAACTCTAAGCCAACCCAAAAAGCTAATATAGACTGAAAGAGAGAGAGAGACTCTATGTCTTCCTGACTTAATATAATGTAGTTTGTCTTTGTGGTATATTTAGAGACTCTCTCTCTCTCTCTCTTCTATCTGGCTACAGTTAAACTTTACGTTTACAATTTTCTCTCTCTCTCGTCTCATCCTCCTCCTCAGTCATAGTTGTTGTTGTCGTTGGTATTGAATGCCATGGAATGGCCATAGTTCTAAGTCACAGTCAACAAGAGACAGAGAGATATGAGATACAATTTACGCATGTATCCATACAGACACAGTTGAGTGTGTATACATATAAATATAGACACTCTTTATGGTCCTACGTCTTTTCTTCGAACGTATTATTTTCGAATGCACTTTGTTCGAAACATTTTGTTCGAATTACACTATAT
>JAQIVZ010004055.1:0-11333 GCA_034700945.1 Arrhopalites spinosus
AATCATTAGTTTAGTTTCCGGGTGCTGACTTTACGTTTTCAGCACAACGGGTGCTGAGTGCTGACTTGACGCCCATAAAGATATTCAAGTTCCACCTACCGCCACAAACCCTCCTTCCGTTCCGCCGCCAGCGCCACCTCGTATTATTTCACTTCGAGAACCGCCCACAGGGAGCCGATTTTCAAGATTTAATCGATCACTCGAGGAAATTATTGGCCAATCAAAGACGGTGAGACAACTTGAAATTGTCAATGTCACTGATCCAAGTCCGGTAGATGGCGCTGCTGCTGTCAGTTGGGGTCAATGCCCTGCTCTACTACCAACTCCTCAAGTGATCCCTACATTCCACAAGGAGGGCGCGGGCGGGAATTTTTGTACTACGATGCAGTCATCAGTTATTGGAAATCACCCGCCATTGCCATTGTGGCAGCAAAGTCATACAGTGCCTCCTAGCAATCAAGGGATGAACTACAGTCTCAATAATTATTGGCAGTCTTCATTCCATTCGATGCAAGGTCAAGTGGGAACATATGGCATGTGCAATAGTTTGTATTATAGACATCAAATTAATTATAATAATATTAACAATTTTAATTAATTAAATATTTAAATTGTCAAGTTTTTATTTAAACAAAATAATTTATAAATATTTGTAAAATTTTAATTATTGCATCATATATGTTTTGAATTCTGAAATTATTGCAACAAATCGAAAATTAAAAATTAGTTGAGTGAAAAATGGACGCAAATTTTTGGATTGTGGCAATAAATTGGAAGATATAAATACATTGAATGAAAAATGCCGAAAACTGACAGCAAAAATCCGAAAGCATAAATAGTTCCGATTTTTCGCCAGAATTGTGTGATTCTGGCCATTTTGTGTTGCAGCCTTAATTTAAGGCCCTTAAAGGTGTCTAGTACTTTAGATTTTATTGAATGTATGTTAATTCTAAGACACAACTAAATTACCTATTCAATAATAAAAGTTAGGCTTGCTCTTTCATTTCATATTTTAAAAAAAACTTAACGTCAATTTAACTTTATGGGCAAACCTTTTTAATTTTCATCGTTGATGTTGATGACAATTGACAAATCACATAAAATATTTCCATTGATGTAAATTTTAAAAAATTCTTTTAAAAGTCGAGTCGTCGTCAGTGGCGGCGGTAGGCACAAGCAGAGCAAGCATTGGCTTGTACCTGAATTTTTGACCATTAAATGCCCCTCAAACCTCAATTTTGCCATTTTTTGGAAACAATAAATGCTTGGCCCTCAGTTTTGGCTGGCGCCGCCACTGGTCGTCATTGACAAAAATGAAAATGAAAGAAGGAGGAGTGACGGAAAGAGTAATAAATAAAATAATTTACATTCAATTTTTTTATGATTTAAACAAGAATTTAAAACTATGCAAAAACCAAGTTTAATTATTTTTTTAAAAATATTCAAAGTCTGTTTAGTCAAACTCAGCTTAATTGATAAATTTTTGTGGAATTGAAAACATGGAACAAAATTTGGTAGCGGAGGCTTTTGACGGGGCGCTCATGGAAATAATTTCGGATTTGATGACGCATCCCGACCACGTGACCATGTCCCAGGCTAATGATTGGCTCAAAAAAGTCCTCCAATATAATTTGAAATCGGGAAAACATTTCAGGTTTAAAATTAATTAAATTGTACTCAAATTAAAAATAAAATGAGAATTTAATTTTCAGGGGACTAGTCGTCGCCCATGCTTGTCATTTTAGTAACGAAAATTGCTCCAAATTACTCAAAAAATCTTGCATTGTTGGCTGGTGTCTTGAAATTGTGAGGATTTTTTTGTCTGACCCAAACAATTAAATTATAATTTAATTTAATTGTTAATTTTGTAACATGATGGGTAGCTTCATGCAAGTTTTCTCATGGCGGATGACATGATGGACCACTCTGAACTTCGTCGCGGTCAATTGTGTTGGTATCGACTGGACAATTTGGGGCTAGCGGCCATTAACGACGTTTTTCTTCTCGAAAGTTGCATGTTCTACATTCTTAAAAAACATTTCAAAAATGAAAAATATTACATGAGTCTCTTAGATTTATTCCACGATGCCGTTCTCAAAACGTCCCTCGGTCAATCCTCTGACCTTCAAACCCCAAGAGATTCCAAACATGACCTTGGAAGGTAAATTTTTTAAAACAAAATATCAAATTATTGACCCTGACCTCAAAAACTATTTTTTGTGACCTCAGGTTGACGATGGAACGCTATGAAATGATCGTGAAGTTCAAGACGTCCCACTATTCATTTTGTCTCCCTTTCCTCCTCGCCTTCGTCCTGGTACAGTGACCCCACTGGAATTAAACTTGACCCCACTAATTTTTTTTTATTTGTTAAAATTGCCAGTGTGAAATTGAAGACGAAAGTTACGTCAAAAATGTGGAAGAAATTTTATTGGAAGTGGGCTACATTTTTCAAGTCCAGGATGACATGCTCGACTGCTTTGGTGACCCCAAAGTGACCGGAAAAAATGGGACGGACATTATTCAAGGCAAGTGCACGTGGCTCATCGTGAGTGCCCTGGAGAAGTGTAATGATACTCAACGTAAAATTCTTGAGGTTAGTCCCTCTCAATTTAATTGAGAATTAAATTAAAAAAATGTGGGAAATTTGGGTAGGAAAATTATGAAAAGGGGGAGGGGACAGACTTTGTGGAGCGAGTGGTGGAGATTTTTAAGGAATTAAAAATGGAGGAAGAATTCAAAAAACAAGAAATTGAATCGAGAACTAAAATCGGTCAACTCATTAATAAACTCCCGAATCAAAAATTTCATCATCAATTCTACTACGATTTTCTCAAAAACATTTACTCTCGTCAAAAATAATTTACAATTAATTTACAATTAAATGAAACTTTCAAGAGTAAAGATAAAAAAATAAAAGAATAAATGAAATATTTATAATTTTATTTATATTCAAAATTTATTGATTTTGTACATTTCCTTCCATTGAAAATTCTTTTCTCTGATTCCATTTAAATTTTTTAACTTGATGACACATTAAAAAAATTAAAGGTTAAATATTTTAAATAGCATACATACACAAAACCCCTCTATTAAATTTTGCACCCAACAATCATTTTTTCTTTGCTAAATAAAAATATAAATCAAATTTTTCTATTGTTTCAAAAACTTGAAAGCGTCAACCAATTCTGTTTAATTTATAGGCAAACTTACAATTTAATAAAATTTAAATTATTATGAATTTATGAAGGATGCGAATAATACAAATAATTTTTTTGCACGTTCTCAATTTATTCCTTTGAAATCCTTTGTTTTTACTTGACTATTTTTTTCTGGTCAAAATAAATAAACACAAATGCATACCTATTCCACGCCATCTTCTGTCCCTATGTAAAGACGTGACACTGTCATAAAGAATTGCACAGTAAATTAAATTTGGCGCCTTCCTCGTTCATTATAAATGGCGTCCCGTTTGAGACTAGGGGACTTTGCACGACGGGAGGGGGGAGGGAGGTCAGCAATGTCTTAAATTTGAACGACGTCATGAATGAATAGTAGTAATGATAGAACATATAATAAGAACAAAAAGAAATTACTTTAAATGGCCATAACATTTACTGTACCCCCTCTTGGTTTTTCTAAAGTTACAAAATTTTAATTGGGATTTTTAAGGCAACCATGAACAAGTTTCATTTAATTTTGAGTGCCCTTTTTGGCCTAATTATTATATTGGCCAATGGAGTCGAAGAAGGCAAGAAATGTGGGTGCCTATTTCGGGAGATTAGTTATCAAAAGACATGTGTTCCCAAAAGTGTGCGGTGTGCAAGTGACTGTAAGTTTATTTTGGCGCTTAAATTTAAATTTTCAATATTTTTTAGTTGTTTCATCCCATTGGGCGGAACAATTCAAAGCGGTAGAATGCCAATGGCCGCCAAGAAAGCCAAAGCGGTGGTTCCAATTCAGTTTTTAATTTGAAGCCAATTTTTGATGAGGATGTTTTTTTAAAAAAGAGCGGGAATAATAATTTTACTTTGTTTTGTAAATAATTTAGCTGTGTTGAGTCCTGAATGCTGTCAAGTGGATGATGCTGGATTTTGTGCCAAAGTCTGTAACAAGCTCGCGTCCGAAACTAAAAATGATTGACAATTTAAAATGGTGGTCATGGTGGATAATGGAGCACCACGTGACACAATAACTTGACGATTGGCTCAGTTGATATTCCAGTTTTGTTCTTGGACGAATTCACATTAAAAAATTGAATTAAAGATATTTTGTAATTTGCAAACCGTAATTTAAATTGTGCCATCTCATTTCACCTCTGAAAAAAGTTAGAGGCGTACTCAAGGCGCTAGATATGGTCCTTTTTCTCTAACAGGGACCAGGAGAGAAATACAGCGCCCTTGGGTCTACTAATTTAAAATAAATTAAATAAATTAAAAGTTAACCAATTTCCACTTGCCGCGTAATATTGGCGCTCATCAAAATTGCAGATGGTTTTCACAATCTATATCCAACAATCATGCTTTCCCGCTCCCAGTAATTTGACTTTGACCTATTGACGCAGTTGTTTGAAATCAGGGTCATCATTAGGTCAATTTTTTTAATTCAAAATTGTTGACCATTCATTGGGTCCTTAATTCTAATTGCAGTCTGGGCGCACGGTCACATTGATGCGAAAATTGACGTATACATGTGTCAATTTGAAGTGGCGCAGGCGCATATATACGTCAAAACTATTTATTTATTTTAATTATACCAACTCTTGTAATGCATTTTAAATGGATGGCCCCATAAACATGACTAGTTTTTATTTCAAGGTATTTTTTTTAAATTTTGTGGTTTTCCACCAAAAATAATTCCTTGATTGCCATAAAATTTTTAATAAAATTTATTTGCACACCATATTTTTTTGTCTTTACAAAGAATGAAATAATTGGCAATTAATTTAATTAGTGACATTTCAATTGTCATCATTATAAAAGGAAAAACGTTTGACATGAAATTCATCAAAATAATGATCATCATTTTGGGCAAAACAAGGGCTTGTTTAAATAATAAATTAGTATAAAAAGGTAAGGAATAATTGATTAATTTTAATTTTGTTAAAATTATATCTCTCAAAATGCGTCTCTTGTTAATTGTCATTTCAGTCATTCTAATTGTGGAATTGACAAATGGGCAAAAGGACAGTGACTATTGTTCTCTTTGTAAGAATAACGATCACACCATGTGTATTTACAAGGTCAGCTGACATTTTGTATTTTAAAACAAATTGCAAATATACAATTCCGCCAAAATTCAAATTTTGAACACTTTTTTTAATAGGGACGTAACACCACGACGTGTAATGTTCAAGCCGCTCCCGCACTAACTGCCGCCCAACAACAACAACTTGTAGATAAACACAATCAACTCCGTAGTTTAGTTGCCAGTGGTAAGATTTTTTAAATTTTGGCCCCAAATTCTCTTGGGTTTTTTTCTCAACTAAAATTGGGAATATTCAGGAAAGGAAACAAGGGGATCTACCAGCGGAGGTCAACCAGCAGCGAAAAACATGAAAAAAATGACATGGAATCCTGAGATCGCTCGAATTGCCCAACGATGGGCTGACCAAGTAAGAAAAATGGCCGCTTGTTATATGAAATTTGGCGCATTTTTTACATAATTTTCTCTTTACAGTGTACCTGGGGTCATGATAAATGCCGCAGTATCAGTAAGAAAATAATTATTAAAATATTATTATAAATTATTAAAATAATATTACCACGTGGTTTATTTTCATGCCTAAATAGAATTTGATGAATAAATTTAAAAATGGTGTAATGTTTGAATTGTCTAGAAAAATATTACGTGGGTCAAAATGCTCAATGGTCTGGATCAAGTGATTTGAATACACCACCAAATTTAGACGCGGCAGTTCAAGGTTGGTATGATGAAGTGGATAAATTTGACAAGAGAAATATTAACCCATTCAAATTTACCATGGACACTGGACACTACACTCAAGTGGTATGGGCCGACAGTGACCAACTTGGTTGTGGTTACAGTCGATACAAGGATGGTAAGACAATTGTACAAATTACGTATTGAGGTCAACAATGTCAACAAATATTGGTAAACTTTAGGTCAGTGGTATAAAAACATGCTCATTTGCAATTACGGACCAGGCGGGAATATGGCCGTAAGTTAAATTTGCATAGAGTGGGTCCAGTAGAAAAGTCAAGAGTTTTTGGAAAAATCAGAGCAAGGCATATTCCACAGCATTGGAAACATTTCCCAATATTTTAAAATCATTTCCAAAAGGCTTGTACTTTTCTGGTGGGCTCACTTCATTGCCGTCAATTGCAAAAAAATATTTAAATGAGTTGAATCAACGGAAATTTTTTTACAGGGTGCCGCCATGTACCAAGTTTAGTGAAAAAAGTCACGTGGCATGATTTTTATTTAAGACACCAATAAATTTATTGTGATTAATCAGTGCAATCAAATTAAAAATTGGAAAATTATTTTGAAATAAATAAATGAGCTTGCTCAATGTCTTGATTCAAAATCAAAATTACTATTTTAATTGTCAATTAAATTTTCATTGGTAAGCCTGGCTTACTAAGCCAATTCCAAGGATATGGATGGAATCTCCAGAGAAAAGGTACCTTATCATTTTTACAAGCGTAGCAACAATTTTTGAATGACACGACCTTTCCCGGCCTATACAAACCAAATTATACAATTTTAAGTTTTTGCACAATTTCTTTTTTTTTGAAAATTCGCGCTCACCCTTCATTCACCATACACACCGGAAGGTCTGAGTCTCCATTGGTTTGGTCATGGCGTTGTATATAGTAGCCAAGGGCATCTGAATATTTGTTGAGTTTATATTTTGCCATCACAATTGACCTGTCTGAGGTCATTCTTTTGGTCACTCTATTCTCTTTGTTTTCGTTTGGTGTTAAAGTGTAAAGTGTGTCCCCGCCATCTATTTCAAATTATGAATGTGATGTGATAAAATTTTCCAAAATGTACCTACTTAAATTCAGCCTTCAGGGGCGCTTATTTTAAAAAATGAATACCTTGGACTTGGTTCGTTTGCCAATGAGAATTATTTGAATGTGCCACGTCACGTGTGCCAGTGATGACGTCACCCAAGTCAGAATTTTGGAGGGGAGTCGCCGAAAGAAATAAATTTATCTGAAATATTTGGAAACTTCATTTTCAGCAAAAAAAAGAAGGAATTTGCAAATTAAATGTGCAATATTTACCGTTTGACCCTCTTCAGAGCGCCATTTATTTAAAATTGTGTAACTAATTTCGTCCTCTTCAGTGTCACCATCTCTCAAGGTCAATTCATGGGAGAAATTTGCAAGCCAAATTAAAATTAAATATTTAAATAGAATCTTGTTCATTATTGCAAAAATAATTAAAATTTTGAATTACAATTTTTGAGCAAAATATTCCTAGTTAAATTGAAACTTTCAAATAAAATTGTTGTTCTAATTGACATTAAATTTTATTTTCTGCAAAACAAGTTTACCAAAATGGGAATTAAATGTTTGCACACAAATATAAATTAATGCCAAAAAGAAGAATGTTTCCATTGTTTTCAAATTAAAAAATGGCAGGTGGGAAAAAAAGAAGAATTTATGGCACTGACAGGTGAATTGCAAAATATTTTTTTCAATTTTTATTGTGCATACAAGATCGACTTTAAATTAAAATGATTATATTTAGAGTTTTATAGTACAAATTAAAATTAACTAATTAAAATTAAAAAAACCTAATTATGGCGTCACCCTGTACACAAATTTCATTTGCATTTTGGTCATCAACAATCTCACATTTAACTGTGTAAGTACGCTGTAAAGAATTTAAATGTAAATTAAATATCAAATTAAGTTTAAAATTAATAAGTACATTTTAATTGTAATTACCTGTTGAATGGGAGGAATGGTGACGTTCGTACCAAAAGTATAGGGCTCACCAGCCACAATGGGACATTTGGCGCCATTGGAGAGGCCATTACAAACTTCAAAATCTGCAATATCTTGAAATTGTCCCTGAATCACGGGATCTCCTCGACATTTAATTTTAATTGTGGTTGAATTTCGTCCTTAAAATATTTCATGTCATTTAAAAATTAGTCGAGGATTTTAATAATTAAAATTAATTAACTTACCCAAAGAAAAAGTCAATTTAGCTTCATATCGTTTACCCCGAACGAAAGTACAGGGAAGATGAGAACAGCCGGTCACTTGCAGTGAAATTATTTTAGCTCCCAATTCAGCTGTAAAATAATATTTTATTTATTAATTAATTGTAATTAATAAATTATTCAGACTTTTAATTTGTAAAATAATTTAACTTACGACAAGTATTTACTAAATTGTCAATTTCAGCGGGAGACACGAGAGTGATCGTGAAGACGATGACAATTAGGCTAAATTGTAAATATTTCATTTTGGCGGAAAAGTGTATTTAAAAAAATTAATACTTTATAAAATTGAAGTAAATTAAGTAATGGTGAAGAAAATTAATTTGAAAGTGAATTTTATACAAAATTTTGACTCCTTTTGTAGGCTCATTTCAACAAGAGAGATTTCAAGTTCAAGTTGAACATCCTTTGTATGTTAATTTACTTGAATAATTTTCAATTATTTTCAAGTTTAATTTTATTATTTAAATTTTAAACTTTCTTTTGTACTAAAACTTGACATTTATTTTCCTTTATTTAAAGTCTTTCAACTTTTTAAAAAAATGTCAGTCAATTGTCAGACGAGTAAAATACAATGAAAAAAATGTTGTTGAATTAATTTAAACTCTTTTTTATTCTTTTGTCAATTTTTGACAAATTGACATTTAAAATTTATTTTAATTTCACATTAACTTTTATTTATAAAATCATTATCTTTGTGTCTAAAATATTCTATTTTTTGACATTTCACTAGGCCGTCCCTTTAAGATTCTCAATAGAGAGAAAATGAATTTCTTCAATATGGCAATTTTGATTTTATCAAAATCATTTTAATCACATGATGAAAATGAAAGCGGGATTTTTAAAAATACAATAATCAGCGACCTCTATAATTTAGACTCTAAATTCCACAAATGAAAGCTTCTTCTTCATTTTGACTATTTTCTGACTCTTCCCTAAGAGACTTAGAGCCGTAATGTTTCCTTTGAGTTGTATTTAGCTCAATTAAATTATTTCCTTTTGAAACCTCACAATCAGGATGACCCTGTTGACCCTCCGAGGTCATCTCTTCAGTCTCATTATCACTGGAAAGATAAATACTCTCCACTGGAGAATCCCCCACAGTCGAGCATGACCCCCAGGAATCTTGATCATCTGGCAAAATTGACTCGGATTCTTGCTCCAAAGCCAATTTCTGACACTGCACAATTTTGAACATTTTTGGGGGTGGGGCCAAAGTGTAAAATATTTTTTCCGTGTAGCCTGTCAGGGTCATGTCACTTGTGTCAATTGGGGGGATCAAGTCCATCCAAGATTCTTTGAAAATGTCTTCATTTATCTCGTCCATGGCACACTGACACATACATAGCACTATATATCTGTACATGAACATGTTTAAGATATTAATAAAATTATAATTATCTAAAAAAAATTAATTAAAGTCGAAAAATATAGAACAATTTTACTAAATTACCTTAAATTTTCAAATTAAGTTTTTTAAAAATACAAATTCAATTTTGGCATCTCTCCTCTCGTACATAAGCTTATGAATAAAGTCCAAGTAATTTAATTTTGTGTATTTAAAATCATTTTTTTGTCCCAGTGCCACTGACCACATCAGAGTTTCCAAATTTAAATTAGACAATTAAATATAATTCACCAAAACTATTTAAATTGCAAATGGGAAGTTATTATTGTTTATAAAAAAAATTCTGTTCATTAAGTCAATGAACGTTCGCTTCCGGTTCGTTTTAATTTCTCAAATAGTTTAGCTTATTTTCATTTAGAATGCACGTGTATGTGTCTCCCTAGAGGAGGGGGGGGGGGTGTAATATGGCGTCGAGTGGGGTCACGTTAAATTAACCAATTACTCAATGCCACAACCAAAAAAGCATTTATAGTCCTATGGGACCGACATTTCTGCAGAAAAACTTGTTCAGGTCAACCCCTGGCCGATACCATAGAAATTGTGACGTCACAGGATGAATTATTATGTACATGGCATGTAAATCAAAGGGTGTGAATTTTGGGAGCACCAAATTAAATGAAAATTTTACCTAAATAAATTGTAAGTAGCACCTAAATAGATTAAATTTAGTACCTAAATAATTGATCTGGCACCAAATTAAATTCTGCAGCACCAAAATGGATTATCTAGCACCAAATTAAATACTGGAGAACCAAATTAAGTACTGCAGCATTAAATTAAATACTGCAACACCAAATTAATTTAAGCGGCACCAAATTAAAAAATGTGGCACGTAAATAATAATAATTTATTATTTCCTTAAGTAATTATTACTTGAGGATTTAATTAATCCTGGCAGCATCTAAATAATTAGATGGACATTTAAAATTAATAAAACAAATTTCATAATTTTACAGTGTTGGGGATGCCCTTGGTAGGTGAATGGAGTATCTCCCGTATGAATCCTCATGTGAACAATCAAATTAATTTTGTGTTGTGGTCGTTGTAGATTTAAATAAGAATTACCATCTTTTTTAAGAGACCACTATCATCCTTTTGGGTTTTTACAGCCTAAAATTGGACTTTTCCAAGCGTTAAAAAAAAGACTGTATCTAGCCACAATTAGACCCTTTTGATATAATTGAGTTTCCTTTTTTGTTTAAAAAAAACACGTGGGGAAATAAATATGTTTTTGAATAAATGAAGGGATTTAAATTGATTTCAGTTAGTTTACCCAAATACAATTTTTTTATTCTTGTTGTGTTCATGAAAGGAGACATTTAAAATTTGTTTTAAAATTGGGCCTCTGTGACCTTTTCACTTTTGAAGGTAATTAGTCAAAAAAATTTACAAAAATAAGATTCACAAAAATAATCTTTTAAGGACCAGTTAGTTAAAATGAGTGTATGCTTTTGTGGGTAAAAAGTAGAGTTTCTTCGTAACTCTAACTTTTTTTCTACTGAACCAATTTTGATGAATGAGGGCTCAAATCAAACCTTGGAATGTCCTCTAGTCACTCTAATCGAGTTTTGGACCATACTTGTCACTTTAAGGGTCAAAAAGTTAATTCAAACAAAGGTCTACCTGTATGACTGGATATGGTTTGGCAACATTTTTGTGTAAACAATTTTTTAATTTCAAAAAAACAATGGAGAAAAAAATTTCTCACAATTTCATACA
>JAQIVZ010004056.1:0-11330 GCA_034700945.1 Arrhopalites spinosus
CCCTCCTCCCCATTTCTTCAATAATCCCATGACAAAAAATATTCCTGTTCAATTCTATGACAAGGTTGCAAGGTCAACAACGGTTTTTCATTTTAATTTACCAGAAACGAGTTGCAATCGAGAAGAATAAATTCATGGAATAAAAAAATTTTCAAATCTTTCATTTTAAATTTTAAATAACTTGAAATTCATTTAAAATCCCATTGTTCTTTCCAATTTACTCAACTTGTTGAAAATATTTTCAGAAACACGCACTCAAAATTATTTATTTACAAAATCTCGCCCCGCTTAAAAAATATTTCAAAAATTTTTGAAATAAACAATTTCACCCGGATGTTCGCCTTTGGCTCTCCCTTCTATTCCAATTTGGCCTTCATCAATTTTATTTTGACAATAATTATAATTATTACCAGTTTGAATTGGTTTTAAACTTGACGGGAAATTTAAAACTAAAAACTTTTTTGCTTTAGTTATTCCACAAGTGGGCTGTCTACATGACCCTTTTGGTCTCAATTTGGAGATTTCTGGGGTGTTTTTAGCCATTAAAAAGTTTACATTGGTTGACTCTGCCAAGGGCCAAGTGGGCCATTTTTTGGACACTTTTGTGTACCACCCCGTTGGTGATACCCATGGGTCAGGGGTGGCGTTTGCATCGGAGGATGGATGACAATTGTACCAATGTAGACGACAATTTAGATGATGACAAGGGCTACTATTTTATCCCATGGGCTACTATTTTATCCAAGAGAAACACGCACCCACCATCATGTTTGCTGTCCATGCGTAACTTTAATTTGCTACTTGACCCGGGGTCAACATTATTAATTTTACTTCAATTATTTTTTTTGGAATATTTGTCAAGTTCCAACTCTGCATGGCTTTATCTCTAGTTACGTCATAATTAATTTAATTTTAGACGATCTGGAAACGCTCAAACATATTTGCAAAGACTTGACACCTCGCAGGGAAATTAAATGTAGTGCAACTTCTCGGTTAAAATTTAAAGACCTTGGGGACGATTAAAAATTAAACATCAATAAATTTTTTATTGAATATTTATTAATTCAATATTTAGCTTTCATATTTGTATCATTAATATAACCAATCATTAAAACAACATTTAATGTAAATAATATAAAGAAAATTTGTACAGTTTATACTTGATAATTTTACATAGGTAAATTAACAAATTTGAGTTTTATACAAATAAATTTAAAATTGCAAAATAAAAGATTAAGGGTTTTTGAAAGGGTGCTAATGGGGCATACATACAAATCAGGGGAGGGATTAAAATCCAAAAGAATTGCCGGTCATGCCCAGCAGAGAAGGACAGTCTTGGGAAAACCCCACCCTCAAAATTTCCATTCAAAAAATTCTTCAAATTATGTACGACAACTTGACTATAAAATTGGATATCAGATTAAAAGAAATGGAGATACAAAATAATGGACAGGACAGCCAGTTGTTGATTATAATAAATTAGCATCAAATTCCACAGACACTCTAAATCAATCTTCAACTTCATCATCGTAATAAAATAGCGCGCGAAACATTTGTGTAGGATCAAGTTGATGGAGATGGACATCAATTTCATCATGGGACGATGACAACTCGACTGACCTTTGACCCTGTTCCTCGTTCGTCTCCATTTTTTGGACAGGAGTCATTCCACTTTTATAATGCTCCATTTCCTAATCGTCATAACATATTCAAAATTAAAGCCGATATACTATGTATTTCATATACTATGTAAATTCTCCATATCAAAAAATATATGTATAATAATTAATTAATAATTAACTATATCTCACTTTTCCATATCGGAGCTCGTCCTGCCGAGCCAACTTCCTGTACTTTAACCTTTGATCTGCATCCAACAGCCGCCATTGATTTCCCAGCTCTCTACCCACCTGGGAAATTGTATACTCGGGATGTTGTTGTTTGATGATGGGTCGGAGTTCACGACAAAACCTGATCGACACAATATTTTTAATTAATAATTAACAAATTGTCATATTCTAATATTTAATAGAGGAAAAAATAATTACCAGATGTAACCGTTGGTAGGTTTCGTGGGTGCAAGCGGGTCCTGTTCCATTTTCTTAGCCCTTTTCTTCTTAATTTTAATTTTATCGGCTGATGGGACATGGCCCTTCACCTCCTCCTCATAACGTGCCCTATCCAGACGAGCCAGGTCAAAGAAGGGTCTCTTCTCCTCTTCCGTCATCAACTACAAAATAAAATGGACAAAAAATAATATTTAAA
The DNA here is from genome assembly GCA_034700945.1 of Arrhopalites spinosus. Lineage (NCBI taxonomy): Eukaryota > Metazoa > Arthropoda > Collembola > Symphypleona > Arrhopalitidae > Arrhopalites > Arrhopalites spinosus. Next base: position 2,266 of record JAQIVZ010004056.1, read on the forward strand.
TATTGGGTAATTCATAATAAAACAAAATTTGTATAAATATATCAAGAGGGCTACCTTCCACTTTGGAGAACATTCCTTGGCCAGGGCACCCAAAATTATTTTTGACTTTGGGTCAAGTCTCTTTGCCTCATCTGCTCTGTGTTTTAAAAAAATACAAAAGGCTGTACTGGCTCCCTTTGGCTTCTTGGACTGAATTTGATTGGCATTTTGTTTGATGTTGACCCCAGATTCACTTCGGTCCCCTTTTTTCACTGTCAGATCAAAGTCAAATGACATGTTAGCCCAATTCATTTTGAGACTGTACTGAGAGATTTTTCAGATTGAAAATTGTTTATGAAACCTCCTGCAAGTTTAGTTGAATAAAGAACACAAGAAAAATATGAAGTATAAATAGATGGTCGTTGTAAATACGTTTTGAATAATAAAACGAATAGACAACTGACCTCACCCTTCTTGTCCTTGAAATAGCCAATTTATTTTTTTATCTTTTTTAATCTGATGGTCATTCAAGTCCTCTCGAAAAATTAAGGAAAAGTCTGTAAAAATGAAAAATTGGGGTTTTGATCAATTTCCTCAGATGACCCATCTTTAATGAGGGTTGACCATTAAAATAATTTCATGCATAGGACACACAGAGAGGAGGAATATATATATATATTCTCTGTAGGACACATTGTGGGCATTTTAATGACCCCGTCATTTTATTGAGGGTCTACACCGACAAATTGTTGATTATTTGTTGGGTATTGGGCAGAGTCTCAAGGCCCATGCCATTCATAAGGGAAGGATTATCAATTTTATGAATCGTTCTACTCACATAAATTTGTCGACAAAGACAAAGGCAAAAGAGCCTTTAATGAATGACTTCCTTTGAGCCTCATCTGAACACGTGACAATAAGCCCTTATAAAAAAAGGAGACTTTGGGTGTGTTTTATTGCTTCCATTTTCATCCCTTCTTCATTTTTGTAGACGCTCGGCAAATGTTACTTCAAAGGTTACCAATCCAGTCATTCATGACCCAAGAACACGAAAGAGACTACATATTTTTGTGAATGTAAAAAGTATTTGCAAGAGAGGCTTGTGGTCTGTGAATTGAAAGAGAGATGAATGAACAATGGCACATTTTCAGAAAGTTTTATAGTCCCTTGTTAAAATTCGGAGAAAAACGTAAATTCAACCCCAAAAACCGCTCAGCTCCAGCTGAAGGCATCAGCGGCCTATTTCAAAGGACTTTGCACTTTGCACTTTCAAAATCGTCATATTATTAGCGCCAAATAAAATTTAAAAAAAAAATATTTTTTTTTTAAAAAAATCTTAATTTCTGTAGTAAGGAATATTTATTTGCAAAGTAAAAGTGCAGAGTGGAAAGTCCTTTGAAATAGGGCCCAGAATCAAGAATGGCAATAAAATACTGAAATTATTTTCTTTTCTTTGCATTTTCAATAGTTTAACACAAATACATTACATCCATGCAATTAAAAAATTTTGAATTTTAATTGGGATTAACTAGGGCATGTTCAAGAAACTTGTCTTAATCTTTGGATGAACAAATGAAATTTTTAAATGAATGAAAATTTGTATTAAATTGTAAACAATTAATTAAACTTTGTTAGAATTTTGGAATATAATATTTAATGAAAACATTGAAAAATTTGAAAAGGTAATTTATTGACCCGACCTGAGTGTCAACTTGTCATGGCTAGAAATGAATTTTAATTATGTGTCATTATTAAGATATTTAAATTCAATTGAGAGACTTCAAGTGTCTTTGACTTATTTTATTCCCCTCGAGATGACCCAACCTATTGGACAGGTCAATTGGTTACAAAGGGAGAGTCGTGGAAATTTGTGGCTATGAAGTCATGAAGCTTTAAATATTCATATTCTATTATATGTATATAATTTCACGGATATTTACCGTTGTGTTTTTTGCTGTATTTTATTACCAATGTAATTTTTGACCGTTACATTCATATTCTTGAGACGTATTTAAAAAACATTATTATCGCATCTCTATAATTTATTTCATAATAATTTTGTATTCATTTCTAAAGTGTGTCATTTTAATTACAAAAAATTTGGATAGGATTTTTAAAGGAGGAATAATAATTACTGATGCACAGTTATTGTGCATCAATTTTTCCAGTTTGAAAATTCAGCAGAATTCCATTAAGGGGGTGTCCTTGATGAGATTAAATATCTACGGAAAAGGAAACAAGGGAAAAAAATGAATTTCTGATCGTTCCAAAGGTCCTTTGATTGTTTAAATTCAAATTCCGTCAGAATGACCTTTGACAAATATAATAGTCTTGATCAAATATAAAGTGACCTTGGATGATGACACAAGAAAGGAACAGTTAAACATGCCTACCCCCTTTCATTAAAGTTAAAATTGTTTTGACAGTCCCAACATTTAGTCTGCAACTGTAATATAAAATCTGTCGGGATGTACCTAAAACCCCCATGACTCATGGGGCGTTTAAAAGTGACGTCATTTATGTTTTAAATACACTCAACCATCCGGGCCGCGTGTTTACAAACCCTAGACGCTTTCAGCACCAGTGCACACAAGAGCCAATTCCTGCCTCTGTGCCCTGCTGAAATCTTAGAAAACCTTTGAAATGACTCTTTGTAGAATTATGATGATTTTTTTGACACAATTTATTCCTCAATAATAAATGGACATTACAATAACTGTCATGTCTATTTATTACGAAAATTACTTTGTGTGAATCATTTTAAGTAAGCACATAATGTCGTCCTCTCACTCAATTAATACCCGTTTTTTAATGTCGCCTTTTTTCCATATAGATTGTTGGTGAACATTTTTTGTCACAAGAGTTTTCATTTCATTTAAAATTGGCATTATTATAGCAAGTAAATATTAAGAGTGAAACTAGTAAGAGTACAAAATATTAATTTTTAAGGGTGCCAATAATATTCTTACTTTTCAAATTATTAATATATTAGCTATTTTTTGCCAGTAATTAAAAAACAGACAAGTTAAACAATAATTACACTTCATTATACATATTTGTCATTATTGGGTTTATTTCTTTGCTACCAAAAATTTTATTCATTTAAACACAAATAAATCTACAAAAACTTTTTAGTAAGTTCAAAAATTGGTACACCATGAAAACAATACAAATAATCTGAGCTCAATACAAAAATAGTAAGTCCAATTTCACAGTTATTAACCATGGGATTTTGCACTTGGTTGATTTAGAAAGACGTTTTTGTTCAATGAGCGCTTTCTTTTTTTACTTGACTTTCCAAGTTCTTGATGAGAAGGTCTTTCAGATTCAATTCGTTTGGCTCCATGTGAAAAACCTACACGAATCTTTCGTCTGGATTGAGAAGTTGGTTGAACTGCAATGTTCCTTTTGTTGAATTGTTTGACATGTTGGGTTATGAAATTTTCTAATTGCATTGATGTACCAATTTTGTCCCAAGTCTTATTCCACTTTTTGAATGCACTTACAAGTGAAGGGCTAAAACTTGGCCAGTTGCAACATTTTCTCATGATTCTCTGTCACGTGATTTAATACCAATTGCAATTCAAGTTGGTCTTCAGTAGAGGGTGGGATTACATTGTGGAAGGGAGAAACGACTTCCATTGACTCATGTGCAGTAGTTTTGAGTTTCCAATGGAGAATCAAAACTGTAATTTTTGTCTGTCATGTCCCTATAAAATTGAGGTCTTGCTGTGCCCATGGCAATATTGGCAAGTATGTAACGGTCATTGTGGTCCAATGCTGGGGAATTTGAAGCAACTTTTCCAAACTTGTAATGAACAGCGCAGAGATGCTTACAAAAGGCTCCCCCCAAATCCTGCTGGACAATTACACTCTTGTTTTTTAATGTCAACAGTGAACAAATATTCTCGTTTGGAGGATAAAACTTTGTAAAAATTATCTGAATCTTTCTCAACAATTAGTCCTTTTGACTTTTTCAAAAGTTTTGCGTAAAGCAAACCATTTCGGCCGGTGCGTTTACTCGCAAACTCCAAAAGCCTACGACTATGATATGATTCAAGTGTATCAACGACAAATTCTACGAGTGCCACAGAGTTGAAAGCTCTGCATCGTTGAAGCACAACGTCTTTGAACATTCGAATCGAGGCTTCAACAAAATTATTTGTGCTGTGTCCTCTCGTCACAAGATTTTTGCGGAAACAAATAGCCCATTCTGTCCGACGTTCCCAAAAAGTTTTCACATGGGCTAAAAACGTCTTATATGCTTTGGCCATTTTATGGCAGATGAGATTTTCAAAATTGAGAGCAGACTTTGTTTCCCTTTGAGAAAATAAAACATCTCTAAACAATAACATTAGAACTTTTCTGTCGTCTTTTGCGATTTGATTTTTACTGTCCCACAGCCACCTCCACATGGCTTGACAAAAATGAAAACTGCACAGTAAAAGTGTTGAATTCGGAAAATTGGGCTGTAGAGCTTTTCGTTCTGCTAAAGAATCATGGGTCATGAAAACACTTGGGGACTGTTTACCATTAAATCCAATTACCCCAACGCCTTGCGAAACACAGAGAAGGCCTCTTTGTAGTTATCTTCAGTTTGGGAAGTGTGTAAAATGGACCCCAATGAAAGCCCATCTAAATTATTTATGTCAAATGACAACATCAAAAGATTGTTTGTAACTATGAATATTATTAGTTCGTTTTTCTTATAAATTATATAATTCTTGTTTGTCCTTACCAACTTTGGATGCCCCGAATAAAAATGTGACGCAAGTATTTCTTTGGTCACATGTCCCACTGGAATCTACAACTGCAATTTCTTCAGAAAATGGTTGCTGGTGACACCGTTTCATGATGGGGGTCAAAATCACCACAATGAAAGGACTTTCCTGAAGGAAAACAGTTGCTCCGATTTTTGTAAATCCATTCATTTTATTTTTGATGAGCGAATATATGCTATTTTGATCCCTAGACCCATACGCTTGCTCCCTGTCAAACAAAACCATTGAATAATTAAAATTTTATTTTATTTTACGGATTTTTTAATTTACGAATTTAGTTACAGTACTTGCTACAAATTAAAAATATATTTTTACCTCCAAGCCGAAAATAAATGAGTGACTTGACGTTCAATGGGATTAATTTGCGAGTTGCATAAAAGTTCAGCAGCTTTTATAGGATTGTCTTGTGAAGTGAATAGATTCACTGAGTGGAATGATCTTGCTGAAGCTGGAGTCATTCGGTCTTCAAAATATTTAAAAAATAATTCTTTTGTAGCTGTGTTTACTCTTAGAAATCGATAGGCTTCAGCCACCTCAATTAAATGGGAGTGATGAAAGTTTATCTGTAAAATTAAAATTAATTAAATTTTTTAATGCACAAAATAATATTATACAACACGACTGATCTGTGACGTACCTTAATCAAGGCACTCATTCCTTGCTTCAATAAACCCTCTTTGTCTTTTTTCATTGTATTTTTCGTGACTTTCTTGATTTGTACACGTATCATGGCCTGACAGTTTTTGTCTCTGGAAATTTGATTTGACTTATACCATGTTTTTGTGGTTTTATTCTGGTGGCTATGTTGACAAGTATAATTTGTCATGAACTCCATTTTTGTGAGTTCGTGTGACTTAAACGATCCAATTTGATTTGATTTTTTCGCTAAATAAAGCAATCCAACTATTTATTTGTTCCTTGTAATTTGTATTTGCAGATGACGATGGAAGTGCAGTTTGCACTGTACTCCTAAAAGATTCATCTTCAGTTGAGAATGTGTGAACTTTATAGGGCAAATTAAATTGCCGGAGCATGTTTTCAAATCCGTCTTCTTGCGTTGTAAATGAAACAAATGAATGGAATTGAAATTTGTTTAAGGTAACGGCATATATAGTGTTGATTCATGTCTTGTCGTTCACATGTCTATAAATATTTTATTTTTGTAGGCTCAACCTTTTTACGTGAGTCAGAGACATTTCAAAGGTTTCTAAGATTTCAGCAGGGCACAGAGGTAGGAATTGGCTCTTGTGTGCACTGGTGCTGAAATCGTATAGGGTTTGTAAACACGCATCCGGGCCAGCATTGGAGTGGTAAAATGTAATTACAAATATTACGTAGTTCTAAAAAGGATGTACTAATTAAAATAATGGACTATCGAGCCACGTAGAAACTACAAACACTTAAAGTGCATCTGCAATTTTCTCCAATTTCCCTGAAAAGGCCTTAAAAATGTTGCGGTTTAAATATAATTGCAGAGCTCCAGTTCTCCCATGCCCACTCCAGAATTTTGCATTATGGAAAAATCATGCAATTATTTAAAAGGTAAACTACTAAAAGGCCCTTAATTATTGTGAAAAAAGTCACCTTCGGTTGTGCAATCAAAGTAAATTCATTCATTTTTACACAATTGCTGTCCCTCTCTTTCTCTAAAAAAACTATTGTCTGTTTTACAAAAACTACGCCAAAACATAGTCAAAGTTGACAAAAGAAAAGTTGATACTAAATTCCAAAGTTTTTAAATTAAACTGTCATTTAAATTTGTATCCTTTTGAATGGGATGACCTCGGCAATTATTTTAAGATTCACAATTCAACCAAAAAGCAAAAAACTTTAACATGCGGGTATTCTGTGGGGCATGTCACGTAGGTCACATGATGATACGAACGGCCAAGTCAATTTTCAATGGCGAAGCGCAAGCGCATCAACTTGGCATTATGCTAATTGTCGTTATTGTAATCAGTGTGATCAATTTATTGATAAGGAAAATGTTCATCCTTTGGCCACAACTCAATGTCATTCTTTATCGCCAACATTTTCAAGGGCAGACGCCAACAAAAAATCACGTGGACACGAATACGCCGGAGGGCAGTGGAAGGCGCTATATGCGCATGCTCATATTGTACTTGCCAATAATGTTCTATGTACATAGTCTGGACTACTTGCTTCTCTACATTGTGGACCCTTCCCTCCCTTTTCTGCTCATTTCAAGTGTCTACCTCCAGTGGCGGAACTATTGGACTACTCCCATCATATTTGTGATTGACACTGCCATGCACCATCTCCACATAACGGTGGCCCATTTTGAAGTTCACTTTCTCCTCTCAATCATTTAGTGTCTCACACAAGACATTGAAAACCAAGTCAAGAATTTGACCTTAATGTAAACTATTGCAAATATTTATTTTGATGTCATTTTTTAATCGTGTCCGGACAGAATGTCGAAAACCAAAATTTAGAAAGATATAATGTCGACCCCAAAATAACGACAGACGAAATGTAGACAGGACAAAATGCTGAACTTCAAAATGACGACTGGACGAAACATCGACGGACAAAATTCCGATTGACAAAACAACGAAACCCAATACTACAAGAATTTTATTGGTGATAAATCATTTTAAACTTAGTCTTAATTTTTTAAATTATTCGGAGGGAATTATTTGTCATAATCTGCAGAGAGAAACACCCACAAAAATGACATGATGATTATTTTTAAATAATCATGATTAACTGCAATGCTACCAAAATGGCACCTAACCTGGTGTCAAAATGTTGTTTACTACATAAACTGTCAAAAAATTTCATTTTCTAAACTACGATGAAACAAATTTATTAATTAAAAGTCACCAATAAATCTTTTTCTATTGTAATTTGGAGTTAATTTTAACTGTCTTTTTTAAAGTGAGGGTGATTGTGGTTGTGTTGTCTAATAAAGATGAAAATAATAAACAACTTTTATTTTAAAATCTTCCCTGTTTCGTCCAGTCGTCATTTTGGGGTTCGGTATTTTGACCGTCGTTATGTTGTCCAGTCGACATTTTGTCTGTCGTTATTTTGAGGTCGACATTATGTCTTTCTACATTGTGGTTTTCGTCATTTTGTCCGGGAACCTTTTTAACTACTTTACGTTTATTTTTAGGTCTATAAGACAAATGGTGGACAAAATTTGGAAGAATGTAGAAGGATGGCGAGAATTTCCCATCTCCAACTGGTTTTGTTCAATGTGAGCTGGAATCGACTTGTGGGTCTTGATAAAGTGCATACACGCATACACTACATACACCACATTTGCATCTCATTGGACGTGAATTTTCGTGGCCCCTAATTGTGAATTATTTTGTACCTACAGTAATCAATTGGCCCATTTGACCCCTAAGAATGAATTTTTTATACAATAAAATTGAGAGAACGAGATTATTTATTTAACATGATTCGCGCAATATAATTAAATAGAAATGACAACTGACATACGTAATTTTGGAATAAATTTTTTCAAAAAAATAAAAAATAATCATCATTCCTACAAAGAGTGAGAAGAGATATTTCAAAGGTTTGCTTGTCTGTTTGCGAATACGAGACAAGTGGTCCTTCTACATGGCAGAATTAATTTAAAAATTTAATTTTCGGTTCAAATGAAGCTTGTTTGAAGTGAAAAATGTTACTGTATATTTGGTGAAAAGTTAGGGGCGAAATGATTTACTTTATTGTACAAAAAATTCATTCTTAGGGGCCAAATGGGCCAATTGATTACTGTAGGTACAAAATAATTCACAATTAGGGGCCACGAAAATTCACGTCCAATGAAATGAAAATGTGGTGTATGCGTGTATGCACTTTATCAAGACCCTCGACTTGTTTTCATATCCAAGAATATTTGCCTGACCGTGGCCATCTTGGGAGGATTTTCGGGACTAAAATTGATGGCAAGTCATCCATCAGAGGCGGTGCTGTCATGCGCCATGTTTTTAGCGACGGTGGTGGCATACATTGGAATGTTCAATGGAGCTTTTTTCATCCCTGAAAAATTGAATAAAATTGCGCAACTTTTTGAGGTCAAGTCCTAAGCTTGTCAATTTGTAGCTGAAAAAGAATTTTGGAGAAAAACGGCAATGTCAATTCCTCCCTTAGGAATAAAATGTGGGCAGTTTACAGTGATGGAGCGACCCTAATGACCACCCGACAGGAATTCGACAAGAATTCGACAGGAGTCCGACTGGATTCCAACGTAGATTCGTCGTCAATTCTTGTCGAAACGTCGTCGAATCGACAACGATTCGACTACCCAATGTCCCACCTGTCCGACAG
>JAQIVZ010004057.1:0-11330 GCA_034700945.1 Arrhopalites spinosus
AAAATATCTTGGTGATCGGTTTACAAGGAACGGAGATAAAAAATCATAATCATTACTTTTTGATCTCCCCTCGTATAATATGAATTATATACACGGAATGTACTTCAACGCTTTTGACAAAGGTCGAGGCTCACTCATGGACTCAAGACGAAGGAGAACGGGAATTAGAAAAATCCAATACGGAAATCAATAGACAGACACACACGCACACAGAATTTTACTTTAGTTGAAAACTTTGAATTTGTTCCAATATCCAGAAGTTCCTACCACACGGAAAAAGTACTGCACAAATGGCTCCTTTTTTATCTTCACCCCCTTCGTGACCCCCTCGCGGTATTGTCAATCTTGATATATTTTGGTGTATAAAGAATTAATATTTACTCATAATAATATTAATTTTGTCACGCTTTTTTTGTGGTAATGCACAGTTTATGTATTAAATCACATTACAGACAGAATGTAGAATTTCGAATTTTAAAATAGAAAGATATAGACCAAAAAGATTGGAGGACCCCCCAAAGAAACGTGGCATTTGGGTATGAATCTGTAAACTCACGTCTAAAATCTAAGTTCTTTCTAGCAGGACTTGATGCTGAGCAAAAGGCTCCTGTCCACATTCCAATTCCATCGATTCCTTTTGCCAAAATCCCGGTATTTTCCATGGAGAAAATTCACATGGAAATTTGAGGCCCCCCGGAAAAGAAACCTGGGGGTTTTTTTACTCACTTCCTCTCTGCTCCTAGAATTCTAAGATTAGCATCTAAAAGAAGAAGAGAGGATGAGTATAACACGTGGATATTGACAAAAATTGAATATTTTTGAAACTTTGAAATAAAAGTCTTCTCTTCTAAAATCATCATTTATTTTACTCCAATTCAAAGAACTTTTGGTTAGACTAGAATGATCAATGGAGATGAAGAATTAGATGAAATTGATGGGGAAAAAAAGATAAATGGATTGATAGAGGGGGAGGAATTTATATGATAGAGAAGGTACTTCACCAACTTGACACCCGCCTCGCAATCCAATATCTCAGTTCGTGCTACAAGGAAAGCGTACTAAGCAAAAAGGCTACTGTTCTTAGTTCTTTGACGTTCTATCGGGCCCATCGTCTACCTTGCAATGTCATGTCCAATGGTGTCTTTGGTTGAAAAAATTGTGTTTTTAGGAAATTAACGGAAACCATTTTTAAATGGCGTTGAGAAAGGACGACACCCAATTTTAAATTCTAACAATTATTTTTGTGTTATGACCCATTCAATTTTTATGACTTTCTTCCAAGTTTCAAGAGAAAGATTTATTTACAAATATGTTGATTTTTGATCATTATCCAATTTTTTTTAAATAAAATAGTACTAACAATGTCCTTTAAATTGACGAGGGATTCTATTCATAAAATGACATAACATGAAATGGAGGGATGAAAGAGATAAATGGAATAAAAACAGGAAATTGTCGCTTAAAATCTTGAGAGAGGTTGAAGGATGGGTAGGAGGCTCAGGAAGAAGATTCAGGGGATGTCCAGTTGAAAGGGGGGGAGGGGTAGTGAAAAAATATTTTGGTAAATTTTGAGTGAAAGAGAGTAGGGAGATGATGTTGGGGAGTTGCGCGTGTACTTCAAAGGGTGTAGCTTAGAGTGTTTCAAAGGTGTAGCTTGGGCTTTTGGGTCGCCAAAACTAAGTTCTTGTTCCAAGGAGATGGTCCTTCACAAAAAGCTTCTTTTTTACATTCCAAAGCTGTTGCTTCTCCCATCCCAACCATGTGCTTTTTTTCCACATCTTAGCACATGCTCTCTTCTTTCTCACTTTTGTACAATGTCAATCCCAACTAAAATTGCAAATCATATAAAATATTTAAAATCATGTAATTCTAAGGAAAATTTTTAAAATAATTTATAACTAAAATAAAGAATCAACAGTCATTTGTTACATATTTTGACTGTTTCTAAGATTCTTAGTTTTCACCTCCCGGTTCTTACATGACCAAAAATGGATTTGTAATTTTCTTCCCGTTTTGGTATTTAGTGGCTCCAATTTTTTTTGTGAGTCTACAATTTATTGACATATATGGATATTAAAAATGATTTGATGAGACATGATTTGATGAGAAATTATTTAAAGTCAATTACTATGAAATTACTTAGTTTATGGACAAGGAATAAAAAGAGGGTTTTTCATGTTTGCAATGTACCGTGTAGTTTTTTTTTGTTTTTTGTTTGTACAATGTGAGCATGTGATGGAAAAATCAATTAAATTTTATAACCTATATTCTTTTTAATGGTACAGTATTTTAAATTTCAATTTAATAATTATTTTGTTTCAATTATTACAATCCCAATAAATTACAACAAGGTCAAATAAATATCCCAGTTAATTATATAGTAACAGAATTTATTTACTTTTTTTTGCATAACAATATGTATTTTTCAATTCAGGAATTTACCTAGAAATTTACAAAATTTGCAAATAATTTTATATGTATTTGAATCAAAAATGAATGTGAAAGATTTGTACATTTTTGTTGTAGGCAATTTAATTTAAATTGGTAGATATTTGAGAATAACAATTTGTCATTGACAAAACTAAAGTATCAATTTAAAATTTTAGGAAAGGGATACTCAACTTAATTCTATGCAATTTTTTTTAATTTCATTTCTATAGATTCAATTGATGGCATTGCCATTTTTATTGTTTTGCCACCTTTGAGTTCTAAAATCCACCTCACCCATTTTACTACGTACTATGCACTCGTCATTTATTTTATGTTTAAAATTAAATTTATTCATTTTACAATTAAACTTTGAACTCATTTCCCTATTGTCACTTTCAAACAAAATTCATTTTCAGTCATCGTTATTCCCTGTAAAAATTCACTTTCAATTTTATCATCCATAGGAGGGAGAGGAGGACAATCTATTAGTCATTTTTGATTAATTTTTGGCAATACTTTTAATCGCTTTGATATAAATTTTATCAGTGTCCAATAAATGCGCAGAAAATTTATCATTTAATTTTAACAAAGCAAATAACTGATAAAAAAATATTACTTGTGGGTTCAAGCTGTTAAACTCATCGCAACAAAATTGCCAAAATTTCTTTGTTGTTTGATTTTTGCCTATATGACACAAAGCTCTTTTTTTTGCTAAAGTCGAATCTAAGACTCATTTAATATTGAAGAGAGAGAGAGAGAGAGAGACGGAGAAGACTAAAAAAGTAAACAAAGGGTTGACAATCTACTGCAAAAAATGGAATATGTGTGTTTTGCACATGGCCTTGTACTATTGCCATTTTTTTGCAAATATATTTAGTACCTATTGCAAAATATCCTGTCCTATTATATTATAACCATACCTGATACAACTAGAATATTTCGAAGCTTATTATTTAACTGGATAAAAAATACTGCAAAAAAATAAAAATTGTCATATGTCATACTTGGTTTGATGGTGTCACCAAAATGTTGGTTTACTTTAGTTGTGTGCATGATGCATACAGGTACATGTATGCATCATGTACCGTGCATGTACGTCATGTCTAATTATTCCTTATCATTTATCAGACCTAATTTATCACCTTATCTCCCAAAAAAATTAGTGATAACCAAATCAAACAATTTTTATAGTCAGCCAATGTCCGTTAATATGTAAACCTCTCCAGATGTTTTTGAGAGATGAGAGAGAGAGAGGGGGGGAGGAAAAATCAATGAAAATGTGTCACAAATATTCCACAAAAAAAGAGATTCAACTCAAAGATGATTATTTAGGAAAGCCTTCATACAATTTGTGAGGTTGACAGTGTACAAGGAATGGGTTTTTGCCATGGGTTTATAATGAGACACAGAGAGAGAGAGATTGATATTGACTCTATGAGTTGAAACAGTGATGACGAATTCAATGGGGAAGGTGCTGTGGTTACAAGTCAGAGTGAACAGGTACCAAAGAGAAGCTAGACAAACTAATTGCACACCTTTATCTCCAAGTAATACATACACCCCCTCTTCTCTCTATATTCATTTTTTTGTACACCCCGTATAGAGAAACCTCCTTCATATTATAACCATTTCCATGTGTGGCTTTTGACTACTCAGAAAGGACTGACAATGTTAGTCCTCATCCAAATCCTAATCATGATACAACTCTATTTAGTGTCCCTATTAAACACGTGAGTTACTATATATTTACCGCATCGACCATTTTTTTATTATTACAACAAGATAAATATTAGAGTTAGTTAATACACTTTTTTACCAACGCTCCAGTTCTTTTTTCAACCATTCTCTCTCTCTCTCTCTCTCTCTCTTCAGTTCTACGGTTCTCCACTTGTTGTTCTACGTTAAATTTAACAAGTGATTTTATTAGTGAAATATTTTAATTGTTATTTTATTACAACGCAATGGTCTACAAAATTTAGACAAAAGTGACAAAAGGAAGAAGGAAATTTATTTAATTTTAAATTTTATTATTATTCTGGATTTGAAGACATCGGACTTTGGACTCTGTGAATAATTAATTGGAAGAGAAGAAGGAAATTTTTAATTAAAGGTAAATACTGAATATAATGAATCTTTTTATTTAGAAAAATATTTATTTTTGATTGAGAACATAATATTATTATAATTATAGTCATACACTACAACTGATACTACTACACTGCATGCTAGGCTGGCTAGTCACATAATATTTTTCAAGGTAAACTCTTTTTCTCTACAATGCAATCAAGCGGTTAAGATTGCATTACAAAGGTTTTATTATTTTTTATGCAAAAACATGCAAAATGATTATAAAGGTTGAAAGAGCAATTTTAGAAATATGGTATTTCCCAAACCGAGTTATGAGTCTTATTTAAAATTAAATAAAATATTTTCTACTTGATGCAGTTTACAAAAATTTATCTGTACAAATGTAAAGAATAAATTGTTTTACACCTGACAATGAATATTTTAGCTTGTTATTGAAGATGTGTGTGTGTGTGTTGGCATTATAAAAATATTGATTGATTGATAAATCTTAGAATAACGTCATCACCGGAATATTTAAATTTTGATTTGTCTCTTTATTTATTATCTCATTTTTTGAATCATTTCTAATTATTTGTCAATTATTTCCGATTAAAATTTGTCTAAAAGTTTCTGTCATGACGAAATATGAAATGGATGGAGACAAGGATTTCCGGCGTTTTTCTTTTTTGTAATCTTGAGAATGACGTTTTGTCTTGTACACAAACATGTTATGTAGACAAAGTAACTAAAAGATAAACTTTTATGAACTTGTCCTTGCAACCTTTTGTATCATTTGTAGTTAAAAAAATTTGCCCAAGTTTCCTTCCTGAAAAGAAAATATCTTGAGTTAAAAATGTGAGCCAAATTTTCCAAAAAAAATTTTTGATTCCACTCAAGTAACCAACAATGAAATTGAAAATTTTTCAAATTAAAACATGTTTCAAGTCATTGTTTGGAACGCACAAATTTATTATTAACGTGTAAAACTTACCGTAGTGCGCGTATCAATTATAATTAAAGGAACGCAGGTGTGTGTGGGGGAGGGGGTCACAGAGGAGAATTAAAGAGATGAGAATAATATAGTAATTATTTTGGTCAGAGTTAGTGAGCCATCATTGATAAAAAATCTTCATGGTCTTGATCTTGAATCTTTGAGAGAAGAGTCAAAAAAAGGGAAGCTGAAAATTAACCTTGGCTTCTCATAACTCTTGACTTTGATTCTCTCTATATCTTTAATGCGTGTACCGTCATTGACTTTGAAGCTGCCGTTAGACATTAGAGATAGTTCTCTAAAAAAAAGAATTTATTAACACGCCTTTAGTATCACCTACGTTCTTATCTCTGTAGACACTAAAGTAGAATAATTATATTTTTCACCATCTTTATAAATAATAGTCCACTCAATTATTACCGTTGAAATGCTCCATCTTGTTTAATTTGCACATGTTCCTTATTGTAACGAGGGGAGCAACAACCATTTGTTGAACATGGTCAAAGTTCATCCTATCCATACAAGTTAATTATTATTATCTTTTTTTTGCAATATTACATAATACCCTCGTTTCTTTTTGTCTTTGAGAGTCCAATCAAGAGGGAATGTCGGAAATACAGATGTTACATAAAACATGTCCATTTTCAATTAAAATCTAAAAAAAATACAGATAATCTGTACATGTTTCTACACTTTTAAATATCAGGAAAAACACTAAATGTCATTTAAAAGACTGGTTATTCTCAAATTTATTTTTGTACTTTAGATGTTAGAAATTATTACACAAAATTTTATTTTCTACAATAGTCATCACGATACACGAAACACGAAATGATCTTCCATTTTTCTCTAGAATTTTCTTGCAAGATAAATTAATTGTTATTTTAAATGTCAAGAATTCAAGGTTTAAATATCATTAGCCTTATTTCAAAGGAAGCTACTGTGTACTCTTCACATAATTTAGTTTGAAAGAGGGAGAAGGGAGATAAAATAATGAATCACTTTTGACTTTGTCATTAGACTAGCATTATCTTTTTTGGGAAAATTGTGATGATCCTAAAAGATCCCTCAAAAGTAGGAGGAACCTTTTTTAGCTTGCCATTTTTCATTCTGTTAGACTAATTGCAATTTTTCTCTATAATCTGTGTGCTCTTATATTTTCTCAAAGACATGGAGTTTTATTTACAATTATTATTAATTAAATTTGCACTACCACAATTAACTGGGACCATTATCCAACTTTTCGAATAGCCATTCGAGCCAAACCGACTTAATTGGCCTCACAATAATTAAAGTTGTGTTAAATATGAAAGGAGGCAGTTGGAGGCAAAGTCGTGCACATCCTGTTTGCTCCACCCCCTTTCAATGTTTTAAGCGACTTGTAAATTTTTTTAATCGAAAGGTCAAAATGATGACCTATCTCTGAAACGAAGGGTCAAATAGAAAAATGCAAAGAGGCAAAAAAGTTTTAAAATTAAATTTCGCCCCTATCAAGTCGACTTTATATGGCCAATAAGCCAAAAAAATACAAGGTGCCGATCTCATGTACCATTTGTAAATACGCCGCCCGGGCCGCGGGAAATGTTTGGCGAAAAGTTTTGAAAAATTAAATTAAATTAATGAAAATTTCACTTCCATATTTAAATACTTTCAATTATTGGTTCAGTCCGTGTATAATTTTTTGTGCTACACGCATGAACATTGTACACGAAGATGACCACAATAATAAAAATTATTTATAATGTATTCTACAAATAATACATCATGGTGCTAGTATAAATTATAAATGATTTTAGATGGAAAAATCGGTCACGAGTGGGGCAAGAAAGGCTCACTAAATAGGCAAGTCTATCTATTGAGCGTGAACTCGGAACCAGAATTTTTTTTGAGGACACTATTGTTCAGTTTCCAAAAGTCCGACGAGTGCCTTTAGACATTTAAATTTCCTTGAAAAATAATCGTTCCAACTATACTCCTCAGCTCCCGTCGGCTGGAATTTTTCGAAACTTTTAGCCGTCGCTGACCAAATTTTTTTCTCGGCCGCAGTGAATTTGAGAAATTTAGGAGGTATAAATTGACATGCAAAGTCAAAAATTTGTTATAAAATTTAAGATTTGCGATTAACTTTTTTCTGAACTGCTTCAAAAGCATAAAAAATTTTTTGCTCGCTCCGCTCGCAATTTTTGTCTATCTATTTGTAAAATTGGCGCAATTTTCAAGGCAAACATTGAAAATTGGCGGAAAATATTTCCAGCCGCCGCTGCCGACAAGAATATGGTCGGTTGAGGAGTCTAGATCTAACGAAATAATTTGGAAACTTTGTATTGTTAACTTTTGTGGAGATTTTAAGCTAATTTCTACATTTTAAAATTCATCTATTTGAATAACAAAAATTACATAAATGTAAGTTTTGTGTGTCACACAGCTTTAATAAAAAAATTATTGTTGCAATTTATAGTGGTGTTAAAAGCCTATACTATTGATTTTTTGATTCAAAATAAATAAACGTCAATTTCCTAACGTATTAAAAAGAGGGGACCGGGCCACAGTCCACTGCGCCCGGGCCGGGCCAATTTTTGGAAAATGACGTCTCTGAATGTAGAACCATGGGAAAATCATTTATTGGTGACGTCAATACTTTTATTGGATGGATTCCATTTTTAAGAAACTAAGATTTTTGAGGATGAAATTTTAATGGAATTTCTCTGACATCCAATATTTAATTTAATTTATTTGGAAAATAACCAAAAAATTATTTTAACTTGTAGTTTCTCTTTTTTTTAGCAAAAAAATTGGACAAAATATTCGTCTTGACCATTCCACAAATTAAACTGGCGTGTCCAGGGCGTCCTATTAATTTTATAATGCATGTAAAAGGTTGCAACCTCCCACCCCCCCCCTCTGAAATGATTTTTACATGTAAATTCATACAATAAAAATTAAATTACTAAATTTTCATGGATTTTTTATTCATTTAAATCATTCTATTATTTTTACATATCAAAAGTATTCAAACTAAACAAATAATTAACAAATAATCTACTTAATAAAATTAAACAAATTCAATAATTGAATTTGTTTAATTACAATAAATAAAAAATTATTGTTCAAATAAAATTAACTTAAAAATCATGCACCAAAATATTTAAATTGTCGCCCAATCTCTCCCGCCCCAGGTCTCGAATTGGGACTAGATTGGGTCATTTTGAGTATCATTAGCGTTGTAAATGAATTGGCTTGAATGTCCAATGGAAATTTTCTGTCGTCAGTGAGGTCAATGACCAGTCTCAGCCATCGATTCCATTGCCTCCCCTGTCCACCCACTGCTCCCTGGTTACATCCCGGGTAAACAAGTTCAAATAGGACGATGCCCAGTGGGTAAATATCAGCACTGCGGCCATAATGTTTAGAGGATCGTTGCTCAGGGGCCAGGTAGTATGGCGTACCTAGACCCCTCGTGTTTTCCAACATGGACACCCCTACACCAGCACCAGCACTCCTAGTGGCAAATTTTGCTAATCCCACATCCGCAATTTTGACTGATAATTGAGATTGGGGGGAGAGACGATCCAATAAAATATTTTCTGGTTTCAAGTCCCTGTGAATCACCTGTTGGCTGTGGATGTAACTAAGACCGTTTAGAATGGCGCCAAATATTTTTAAACGTTCGGAAGTGGAGGAAATCTTTGATTGAAGGAAGTGACGTAAGTCCCCTTGACATAATTCCATTTCCATACACATGACGTTAAGGGCTCTCCTACCCAATGGGATTCTGTACAGAGTAATATGTAATGATATAAATTGTGGCAAATTATAATGGCGGGAATTTTAAATTTTAAAATACCGAATTGTATCTGGTAATTGTGGAAGAAGGGATTTGAGTTGACCAAGTTTTTGACTGTCAAGGTTATCCTTCCAGGCTCCTCGACAGTTGATGACGTTGTCATGTCGGAGCATGTGAAGTGCTTTCAGTTCTTTTTGAACTTCGTCTTCGTAAACAGCTGAGACTATTTTGAGAGCGCATTTTTCTCGCGTTTTTATATTTGTCGCCATCACCACAGCTCCGAAACCACCCACTCCTAGACCCTTTTCAATTGTGTAGTCCGTCACTGTTAAAGGTAATTAAATTTTAATTAATTTTTTCACAGATTTTTTTAACTTACACTTTCTCCGCGGTGGCGCTGCAGCGGCAGCCTCAATTTTTCTAACTAGTGGCAGTGGCGGTTCCATTTTTTTGAGCATGGGCGCCTCAATATTTTTCAAAACTGATACTCCGGCCATTTTAGGCGCTGGCGCCTCAATTTTTTTGAACACTGGTGGTTCGACTTTTTTAGGAACTTGAATCTTTTGGAGCGCTGGCGGTGCAGCTATTTCAGGCACTGGAATCTCCACTTTTTTGAAAAGTACCGCTTTCACCATTTTTGGCACTGGTTGGTCAATTTTTTTTGGCACGTTTGGGGCTTGGAGGTCAACTGAAGATTTAACTAGAAAAATGTAAATAATTGTAATGTTTTTTCAAAATTCTTTCAAAATTCAAAAAATTGCGTACATTTCATTTGAATGGCAGTGGCCCTCCCATAGACATCAATGAGAACCCAATAGCGCCCTCTTTGAGTGTTGACATGATTAAAAAGAATTCCTTTATCGACTCCATCAATCCCAAAATGGCACTCGCCCATGGCATTCACATAAAAATGAACCACTGACCCCTCCTCCAGCCTCTCAAAAAGGGCTTGAGCCCAAAATCCTCCCTTTTTTATCAAATCTATTAAATGGCCAAAATTAATTTTTAAATGTAATTAACAAGTAAAATAAATTAATTTTAAATTTACCTGGACAAGCATAACGCGGGAGATTATTTTTAAGGGTTTGTGGGTCAACTGAACTAAATCCAAGACGAAGGCCTCCACTCCATTCCGATGAGACAGCCCAAACTTTTATAAAAATCTAGCAAAAAGATCAAATTATTTAAAAAATGAAAACCCGGGAAAATATTTTCAAAATTTCGAACCTTATCATTGACAGCAACAGGTTTACTTGAAAAGACGATGGCATTGCAAAATGATCCAACACGAGTGGCAACACAATTAGCCAAACTTAATTTAATGTTTGAACCACAAACCTCATGAAATTGAGCCAGGGGTCCATGAAGAGGCCAAGAATTATTATTCGCTAAATACAAAATATTTAAACATTAAAGGCCTTAAATTAAATATACTTAAAGAGTTTTAAATTAAATTTCTTACGTGACTCACGCATGATTTGTCCATTTAAATTAGGAACAAAAATTTATTTAAATTGTTAAAATAAAAGAAAATAAATTGAAGAAATAATTTGTAAAATATTTAACGTTGTTAAAAATTAAAGTACAAGTGTAAAAAATACGCCTTTTCAATTTGTCATCTCTTTAATTTTTTCCACAAGTGAGTCATGCGTCACTTTTAGTTGATAAGGCAAAATTCAAAGCTGATAACAAAAATAGTGACCTACATTTGCCATTAAACTTTAGGTCATTTTTGCAAACTTTTTTTTGCATCCGTCATAAATTAGTCATGTGACTCGCCAATATTTTATGATGATTTCTTTTTTGTAAATAATGAAACTATTAAATATTATAACAATGCCCTTACTCAGTTTAAATTGTCATTAAAAATATTAAATTCACTCGTACAATAATAATTAGGTGACCCGTCACTTCACCTTTTCCATTTCACCTTACGACATTTTACCTTACGACATTTTACCTTCGACATTTCACCTTACGTCATTTCACCTTACGTCATTTCACCTTCGCGACTTTTCACCTTACGACATTTTACCTTCGACATTTCACCTTACGTCA
>JAQIVZ010004058.1:0-11328 GCA_034700945.1 Arrhopalites spinosus
AAAATCATTTGTAGTAGAAAGTTCTTCATCTTTGGATTTAATGAGCAAATTGTGGGCAGCCAATGCACCAAAAGGTTGAGTAAATTTAATTGGTGTCAGCCCATTTGAGACCGGTAGAGCTACACTTGATGCCTTTTCAACTAAACGTTCGAATTAGGGAACCACGACAATATTATTAATTAATAATTAATTAAATAAATAATTTAATCACAAAAATTTCAAACAAAAATACCTCCATCTAACGAGGGATCAAAAATCTTGTTTTGAGTTTCACCAATAGCATTTGAAAACGATTCATCATTAGTATGAAGTCTCATCAATTTCCTTTTCACTATTATCAGAAAGTCATAAAAGAATCCGCACAAATCTTTCAATTTTTTTTGAATTATTTTTCTGCTTTTTCGAGACTAAAAATAATTTCAACACGGGAAAATCATAAAAATTTTTAGTCGTTAAAAATTCCAATTATGAAGATATGTACATTTTTTAAAAAATATTGTTCACATTCAACGCCATCAACATTTTCAAGTATTCTTGGATAGGCCGGGTTGAATTTAAGAAGATTTTCAAATTTGTCAAGAGGAGACTCAATCTCATCTTCATACATTATTCCAACGTCTTGTACTTGTTGCAGAAGGGTGGGACATAATTCCAATGGAATCCCTTGAAAATTCTTCAAGTCACTTGACTCGTTTTCACTAGACTGGGAACTAAGCCAAAAGGTCACGCCTGAGTCGGAAACATCGGACAGCATATTTTCTTCTTCAAGATTGGATGTCTCTAAGTCCCTGCAATTTTGTTTGATTAACTCAAGGAATTTGAGCTGCCAATTTAAAAAATATATATAATCGTGGACATTCCAACGTTCTTAAACCAACTTGTCTCTTTTTTCTTGTCGCCCAGAGACGAGGAGTGAAGAGGATAAAAATACGTATTTGTGTCGTGTGCATAAAAAAGGGGTTCGGAGAGAGGACTTGTATTCCTCCAGAGAAAAAAAGAGAGAATGCTTAAGTGAAGTATTTTTTTCAGCGAAAGAAGGTGGAGCTAAAAAGAGAAGGGAAGAGGAAGGGATGTCCGTAGTCCTACATGTATACAATATGAAGTGATAGAAGGAACACTAGGCATATGAAGGACATTATGCATGTGATATGAATGGACATTTTGCATGTAATATGAAGGGACATTATACATGTGATATGACGGGACATTACGAAGCATGCAGAATAATTAATTAAAATGTACTCGTTGAAGAAATTTAAAATTTTAGAACAAAATATTTTACTATTAAATATTTTTTCAAATCAAAATTTATGAAATTTTTATGTTGAAAACTATGACTGGTTGTTCTATAGATTGTCAAATGTAGAATGATAGATACATGTAAAAAATACATGTAAAAAAATTGTCATATTTGTGCATCTTAAAATAGAGATAATTGACTTTTTGTACTCTAAAATTCATCGGAAAGATGAAGACAATTGACCTTTTGTACTAAATTCATCGAAAAAATGAATAAAATAAGGCTACATACGTGTCCTATATAAAAGAGCATAGCAAGGATCCACGATATACGTAGGCCATGTGTGGAGCACGAGCATGCTTTCAACCTTGCCCCAAACCCTTTCATAAGGACGAACCTCTTGCCGTAGACAAGACATGGAATGTACATAAATGTGGTCCTGAAACTTTTTGATTCATCCAAGCTGTGGGCCTGAAACCTTTTCGTTGCCTCAAAGCATTTTCTGACGCTTGGCAAAGAAATTAAGGTTTCTCTATTTTTTTCTCTGGTATTCCTCTTGTATATTGAGGGTCTATGTTGACTTTTAAACCCAAGTGTTATAAAAAGGGAGGAAAAAATATTTTTCTTCTTTCTAGAACAAAGGGGAATTCATTGAAAAACTTGACTTCATCAAGTTGGAGACAAATAATTGGGGTCGATGCCTGTTTACAAAGGAGGCCGACAGGAATAATATTTCCTGTCTTCCAGAAATTGAGAAATATTAATTTTTGGAAAAAATATTAAACTCGGGATTGAAACAAGGGCCCATTCATGAGGGCTTATAAAACTTGGGCTCAAATTCTAGTCTAAATTAAGAGGCTAGACAATTGAGTCGGAAACTTGTCCAAACTTGTCCAAATGGACAAGAAAGAATACATGGACATGAAAGATTAATATTTAAATGAATGTAAATGAATTTAAATGAATCATGCAAGTTTTTAAAATATTAATTAAATTTGCATAAAATGATCATGATTATGTATTCATGATAAAAATATAATAATGATCAGCCTAATAAGTCTTTTTGGACAGTCATGCGGCTTGCATTTGAGATTGGGGCGGTCGTGCGGCTATAATTTGACGAAAGCCTCAGGTCATTTATTTTGTTAATTTTGGACACGGTCGTGCGGCATATCTCCGCAATTTGTTAATTTTGGGGCGGTCGTGCGGGTCGTTTTTCCATGGGGTGCCACATATATGCGGTCGTGCCCGGTCGTGCGGAAAAGTAACTCCCTAATTAAAACATAAAGTGCAGCAAGTGTAGAATAATTATTATTCTACACTTGCTGCACTTTTGTTTCTATTTTTAAAATATGGATTGAAAATACATAATTTTAAAAAGACATCCGTAAAATTGGGACTCTCATTTTTATTTAGGTACTTAAAATGGAGAAACTTTTCGAGCTTCCTAAAATATTGGAACCGGAAACAAAAGAGTGACGAAGATTTGCAGTCAACAAAATCTTCGAGAAAGGGTAGAAATAAAGGACGATTATGAGAAAAGGAAAACATATTTTCCACAATGGAAAATGTAACAAAATTTATTGTTGATGAATTACCAAATCCAAGTTAAATTATTTTTTTATAATGTACAGAAAAAATACGACCCAGCTAAGCAATTCTTTACAATTAATAATTAATTATAATTTTTCATTTATGTACATTGTTATTATAATTTAAATTTTATGTAATTTGTTACCAAAATTATTTTATATCTGAATTGCAGAATTTAATTTGAGACAACTTGAAAATTGATGCATCAATGATGACAAGCATCATGATGCTTGTCTCGTCAATTAATTCCTAACGACATGGATCAACTATTTGTGGTGTCACCTGAATTCGTTTGCTGTCGACGAAAATTTTATTTTGAACCTTGTGTTGCTTTATGACCAATAATGTTTAATAAAGAATGAAATGCTTCTATTTTTAAAAAAAATATTTCGAATAAATTTTTCAAAACTTAATTAAAGTTTGTAATAATCTCATTAACGAACCACCAACTACATTTATTTACTCACCAAAAACGTTTGCGGACAAATGAGTAATTTACTCGTCAAAAAGATATTTTACTGACACAAAAAATATTTTACTGCCACAAGAATTATTTTACTGATGATATAATATTTTTACTGCCAGAAGAATCATTTTACTGACGATAGAATATTTTTACTGCCACAAGAATTATTTTATTGACGATGTAATATTTTTACTGCCAAACGTATGAAATTTACTGCCCGGCTCAATTAAAATACTGACGCCAAAAATACCACCCATTATTAATTACATCAAAAAATTAAACTTTTTGCTGTGAAACTAGTCAGTAAAATGCACGCTTTTATTTTATTTTTCACCTGTAATTTTAATTTGTGCTTATTTCCAACATAATTATTTTCAAAATAATAATTATACAATTATAATTACCATTAATTATTAAGTATGCATAATTATTCTACTTATTCTTGCGTTGCCACATTAGTACTAGTACAGTGTACATAAGTACACTCATGACTGCAAAGCCAGCCTTAAAAAATCCAAATCATAAAATAATAATAATAATAAATGTATGGAACAGGTTTGTCTCTGTTTTCCTCTAAATTGCTCTCTCTGCCCATGATTAGCCCATGATCATTATCCAAGACCTTGAAAACCTTGATTTTAGACAAGCTTCACTTATAGTCGTTAAAAACAACAACTTTTTGGACAGTCTTGAGTACATGCCATCCTCAACGACAAGTTAATTCCAGACTGAATGATTCAATTATTTCTCTCCCATTAATTTAGTGCTCAAAAATAATCCTTGAAAGGGGTCATGGCGGGCGGCATTTTAGTATTTGGAATTATTTTTATCCTATTTTTAATTCTGTACCATTTCCTACAAAAAAAGGGTAAAAGTACAAACAAGTGTAAACAAATTAATGGTGAGGACAAAATTAAAATTAACTCCATTTTAAAATTTAAATTAACCAACTATTATTTAATAATTAAGTTTAATTATGCCCAATAGGACCAGGACTCATCGAGACTTTTTCAGGTCTCCTGAAGATGAAGGCAAATCTCTTCATTTTATTTTCTCAATGGGCTCAAAAATATGGCCCCATTTTTTGTCTACATATTGGCCTTGAAAAGTTAGTTAAATTATTTAAGATAATTAAATTTGTTCAGAAAATTAAAATTTATTATTACATTAATTTATTTTTTACAGGTACTACATAATCAATGACGCCAATTTAATTAAAGAAACGTTTGCCACTTTTGAACTCAGTGGACGACCCTCAATGCCCCCACTTGACCCCTTACGTACTAGAAAGCAAGGAATATTAACTGGAACTGGAAAAGAGGGTCTGGAACGTCGAGCATTTGCCATGACAAGTTTAAAAAAATTTGGCTTTGGCCGAAGTGGAATGGGCCAACTTGTGGCCAATGAATTGGGTCAAGTGATGGCCAATTTTGAAGATAAAAGTGGTCAGTTGGTGTGGATGAAAAAACAATTTTTTGTCAACTCCATGAACGCCCTCTGGATAGTCTTGGCTAATCGGAGATTCACTTTTGAGGATGACTCCAAGCTCATAGACTTGTTCACCTCATATGTTGAGTAAGGTCATTAACCTTCCTGCCCGTTTGATCGTGGACAAAAAAAAATTGGCTTGTTTTTAATTTTCGATACTTTGACCTTTGTCAGTGAACTCTGTTGACCTTAATTGTAAAATATTCCATAGAGCTCTCGACGAACTGACGTTGAATCCAGCAGCAGCTCACCCAAGTGTCCTTTATTATTTACCATGGCTTCCAGTATGGCGGAAATTCAAGGGTATTTATGAAAAGATCAACAATTATTTTGAAAAATTAATTGACGAACACAGCGCCACTATCGCCCTTGGTGAACCACGTGACGTCATTGACGCGTTTCTTGAAAAGAATAAAAATTCTTCTTCTGAAAAAAGTACGATTAACTCGAGTATTTGTACCACAATCTTCAATTTTTAAAAAAATATTAATTAAATTTCTAGATGGCCACCTACCGGCTATTTTATTCGACTATTTGACGGCGGGCTCGGACACTTCGTCAGTGTCAATGGAATGGGCTGTCCAACATTTGGCTCGAAATCCTCAAGTTCAAAATAGAATCCGGAAGGATATTCACCAAATAATTGGACGGGATAGACTCCCCACAGTTGATGACAGGTCAAGGTCAGTAATGTCACAAAAAAGTTACTTTAATTAAAGTTAAATAGTCATTTAATATAATTTAAATATTTTCAGTTTACCATCAGTAGAGGCTTTGATTTGGGAAGTCCTCAGATTTTCTAGCCCCGTCAGTCTGGGTGTACCACACTTGGTGATTGAAGACATTGAAATAAACGGCTACTTTTTTCCTAAGGGGACCAACATCCTTACAAATTTGTACTGGACTAATCACAATCCCGAAATATGGCCCCAACCCGAAGAATTTCAACCCGAAAGATTTTTAAAGGAGGGAAAGTTCAACCGACAAGCCTTGGAAAATTTGATACCTTTTTCGACCGGGAAACGGGCTTGCCTTGGTGTCAATTTGGCGATGGACACTCTTTTCCTTTTTTTGACGGGACTCATTCAAAGATTTGAAATCTCCGCCCATCCGGATTATCCCTTGACCCTTGACACAGCAGGGGGTATGCTCATGGTCCCAAAAAACTTTCCAGTTGTTTTTAATCCAGTCAAGGGAAAGTGACAATTTTGGTTATCCTATTCAGCCCTTTACTTTCAATTGTTTTTGGGCGGGAAGTTTCGACATAAATAAAATATTTTCTATTGCCTAATAATAAAAAAATCAATTAAAAAATTAAAAATAGTTTTTTAATTTTCTTTTTTAAGTTTATCATCGATGATAAACGTAATATTTTGAGCAGATCTGGTCAAAATATTTTAGCACACCTCCAAAATTGATCAGAGTTTTCAAAACACACCCAGGTCACGTGATTCAACAAAATAAAGTTAATTGGGATTAGAAAGTGAGACGAAGGGAGACAATTTGAGAGAGGACAAAATTCACAAAAACTGAATTCAAGTTTCCAAATTTAATTTCCATTGTGGGAATGGACTTGCATGTCGTCCGCCACAAATTCCGCTCAATTTTCAAATTGAATCTCTGAGATGTGACCTCAATGAGGTGGGTCATCTCCTTCAATTTTTCTGGAATGACAAAAGCCCTGCCCATTCCAATGTAAGCGATTCGACGACCACAATAAAGGATCCCAAACAAATGGCGGCAAATGGGAATGGCTTGACCGATTTGGCCCATAACCTCCAATTATGTCCACTATGATCCATACATTTTAGCCCCCCCTCAAAAAAAACAAAATTGGACCAAGCCAAGTTGAAGAAGACGAGCTGAAGATGAAACATGCGAGAGGTATTTCCGAATTCCTCCTTCTGTTCTTCATAGCAGTTATTCTCCTCAGATCCACTGAAAAAATTATGAGACATGAATTGACATTTTGAATTTATTACAAGGAAATCTCATAAAATTTACAGGGTGGTCCATAAAGGACAGTAAAAAATAATTTCATTAGTTTAAACGTTGAACTCAATTCGAAATAAAAGCCAATACTCAACCACGTTTGGCTAGCAAATCAAATTACTTGGCCTTTCGTGTCATCATTCAATCCTCAATTTATTTTATTGTTGCCTAGCAATGACCAATACAAAACACAGCCATTTTTCGTTTTTTTGGCCTTCACTACAAACCTACAATCATTTCACACATCATTCTATAATAGCTGGTGCAAAGACAGCCATTTTAATTAACAAATTCATCATGGCGGAGCAACAGAAAAACTTGAGATTAATTATTTGTGTCATCACAACAATTGTGTTGTTGTCAACTCTCCCTGTGAAATCAAACATGGAGCTTAGCACGAACAAAAAAGAGTGGGAAAATTATCCCAATTTGAAATTACTCTTAGAAAATTTCACCACAAATAGTTTCATCTATGTTGTTGACCCCGAGGCCATGTTCAACCCCCTTGACTTGGACACTCAAATGGTGAGAAACAACCCTCAAAAATTAAAATTGTCATGGGATGACCATTGGTCATGGGAAGAGAGTAAAATAATTCGAAAATGGTTGAGAATATATTCGAATTTAAAAAACCTCAATTGTTCCATCAAACTAATTTTTATTCCTCCCAATCATTTTAATGGTGTTGTTAGACCAAGAATTGACTTCTACTTTATGTTGTTTGACACAATTCCATTAAAGTTTAAAAAACAATATTCTGGATCCATCTCACCAGAATCTACCCTCACCATTTTATTTTATACCCAAACAGAGCCATCTGTGTTCCACTCACGTGACGTGAATCTTCGAGAGGTATTCATTTATACACAGCTCTTTGCATTCCCAGCTTATGTAGTTTTTATTGACACGACAAGTTTGGAACAGTCTGGATTATATTTTGCATGTAAAGATTTGCTAAGCCAAGATCATCATGTTGACAAATGTGACCCACCCAATCTAATTTTCTGTCACCGGGAAAGGGTGAGAGTGTGTACAAATATTTTGAGGTCACAAAAAATAAATTTTAGGACGTCTGACAATTCTTTATACTACGTGGATCACATTGTGTCACCCTTTGAGAAATCCTGGACAATATCTATGAGGCTTGACCACTCCGTCTATAATTTTATTGTCACCGCCCCGAACATCTCGTGGTTTGAAAATCGACTGGCCTCCTTCGACCTAAGTAGATTTGTCAATGAATGGCGGGATGGATCAACTAAAATGCGATCATATAGCAAATGGTACGTAACGGGCCAATTAAGATTCAAATTTTTTACTAGTGATGAAATTGACCAACCTGGAACATCTTTAGCTATTTACGTCACCGCCTTTGACCCCTCCGTCTGGTGGGCCTTGACCCTCTCCCAATTAACTTCAGCCTTATTTGTGATTGTTATTCTTTGGATTTATATGAGGACAGATAGGCAAGACGATGGACCACGCAGTACATTTTACTGGCATGTCATGACCTCCATATTTTGGTTGGGTCGGCTTTTGCTGGAACAAATGGACCGACAGTTTCCGGTTGAAACGGAGGACAGGAGAGTGAAAAAAATAGATCGAATAATTTTGGGGTTTTGGCTCCTCATGACTTTGATATTGAGTAACGCCTACAAGGGGATGGTCAAATCACGCTATGCCACGCCCTTTCCTTATACCACCAAATGGAGGAAAATGTCTGAAATTTTGAATGGATTTCAACCAAAATTTGATATTTATTATATGGACTTACACACAACTTTTGCCCAATACGCCAGTTATCTTGCTGGGCTTCCATCGAAACAGATAAAATTTATGGATGTAATTGGAAAAATAGTTCATTGTCCATTCATTACTTCCGGTAGAAAATTCGAGATGTTGGCGAGTTACAGAGATTGCATTAGCCTTTGCCCTTTTTGGCATTATCTTAAAATGCCATTAGTATTTTGTAGGGAATTCGCAAGTTGTCACGAGCTTGATCAATATGCGAAATTCTTGAGTCATGTCTTCTTCTACTTTCCTAGTTCTGAGTATGGTCCAATTTTAATGAATGAATTAACAAAACCCAAAAGAGTTTTGGTGACACGAGAACAAGATTCTGAGCTTGTTTGGATGGATTTTAAAATACAATTGGTCAACAATTCTAATCCCAAGTTCTCGCATAATCTTGACGTCAATGATGATTCTGTTACGGAAACGGAAGGATATTATTCCATAAAAAATAATCTGGACAGATGGTATGTATTAAATCATGTCCCATTTCGAATGAGTATTTTACTCACTTCCGGCATTCATCGACTTTGGGACAAATGGCTCCGATTTCGAATGAAACAATTGATGATCACCCTCAGTGGATTTAAATGGATTAGGGAGGAGATGGAATTATTTGAACCGTTGTCATTAGTTCATTCTGGTCTTTATTTACTCCTTAGAGGTCTCTGCTGTTTAATTGGTTTTGGAATGGCTTTAATTGTATTGGAACTTGTTTGGTTTTACCGCCATAAAATTGGTTGGTTGGTGTACAAAGTTCTTCTCAAAGGACTTTATTTGGCTTGTCTGTGTTACCATGTGATGGCTCTACTTTTTCGTAGGGTGACTAGTATTAGAATTTTTGGACAATGAAAATTTTTGAAATGTTTTAAAAAATGATTTTATTAAAAAAAAGCTTGGCACTTTTAGTTTAATTAACGTATTACAATTAGTTGAATAAAATTGTCTGTATCTTATTTCGACATTTATTTCATGAATCAGAAAATTAATTCATGGGTACTTGACCCTCCTTGATAATTTTCAAAATTTTAAAGTTGAATTTCTGAGAAATGGAATGGCCTCAATAATGAGGTGAGTCAACTTCATAAACTTCTCTGGAAAAACAAAAGCCCTGTCCAGTTTCCAATGTAAGCGATGAAAACAAAAAAAAGGCCAAATAAATCGCGGCAAAATAGGATCCTACCATTTCAATAATTTTCTACGACAATGTGGCCTTTATTTACGTTTTGACCTGTAACTTTGGAACCGGTGGATATTTTTTAAAATGGGGGAAATATTCGGAAAGGGCATTAAATTTGCCACAACTCATACGCTGTGACCCCATAAAAATTCCGAACTTTGTAGCATCAAAAATGGATTGGAAAAAGGACGTTGATGTGTAACAGTCGGCAAAATAATTATTATTTTCCAAACAAACTTTTCTGACCGCCCTTTATCCCCCGAACCCGTCAATTAGAGAAGCATAAATTATTTTAAATTTAATTGCAATTAATTATTCTAAATGTTTGTAAATTCACATTCACAAAATTTTTGGGGAAAACCAAATGAAATAAATTCAGTTGATACAATGCTGTGTATGCTGTGTGCTGTGAACCCAGATTAATTAAATTGTGCAATTACTCAAGTGTTTAGTATGATTAGGTCAACGGATGATATTTGTAATTGTGGACATGCCAAAATGGTAAATGTTCAAGTTAATGAGTATCCGCCAATTTTGAATCCTCAAAAATATTACAAAGTTGTTGGAAACTAGGCCTGTTTTCTGGTTCATTTTGCCAACAAGGAAGTATAAATTTTGCAAACCTAAAAAGTTTCAATTTTTAAAAAAAGTAACTTCACATTGTTGGAAATTTAAATATGGCGGAGTAACCATTGAGGGGAGATGAGGCAGGGGCAGCCCATGCGAAGACCCTCGCGAATTTTATCCACAAAATCTCGAGTCCAACCCATATCGGGGTATGGAACCTCGCCAAGAGAATAAATTTCCCATAGAGTGACTCCTAATCAAAATAGAAGCGCGTTAGTTTAAATTATCACGTGACATTATTTTTTGAAATTAAAAGGGACTCACCATAAGACCAGACGTCCGATGCAATAGAAAATTTCAAATCACTCAGAGATTCAAGACTTAACTTTTGGCCATAAAATTTCAAATTAAATTTTCTAATTAAAATCTCCCGGACAAAAATGTCGGCTTACCATCGCCAGGGAAAGGGCTCTTGGTTCTTCTTGAGGTAAATCGTGTATTGGTACAGCTGACGGCTGAGGCCAAACTAGAGACAAATTCAAATTTAAATTGAGCGCCAAAAAAATTAACTGAAATTGTTTACGTCGGTGATTTTAACAGTTGAGTTCATGAGGAGAACATTCCGAGCAGCCAAATCCCCGTGAATTACCTCAAGGAAAAAATTTTCTGTAATTTTGGACAAATAATTAAAGAACATTGTCAACAGTTAAATTAATTGATCAAAATGATTAAAATTAATGACGTTTTTAGTAGTGAGGAACGACATTCCATTGGCTAGTTGATGCGCCCAATCGTGCAGAATCTTCAAATTATTTTCTTGTGTCTTCACATGCCTGTACAAATTCAACAAACAAAAAATTTCTTAATTTTGAAATTAATATTTGAAAATGGGTGGCAATTTTAGGACAAGCAAATTAATTAAAATCCAAGCAAGTTTTTTTACATTTTCAAGCAAATAAATTAGTAACAAAGCAAAAATATTGAACCACAAGCAGATTAATTAAAATCCAA
>JAQIVZ010004059.1:0-11324 GCA_034700945.1 Arrhopalites spinosus
ATGGCTGTCCTGGGTCACAGGTCAATCTGTGACACCTATCATTCAGGATTTGTGGACACTTTTTGGAGGGGAACAAAATGGCTATAGTCGATTTTGGATTCGTTCGATACATGTGACGAGTGTCCATTGTGAGATGATAAAAGGAGGGTGCCCCACTACGTTTATTTAATGTGACATCTGGCCAATTTTTGCCAAGTATGACCTGCCATAAAAATTAGGTTTACATTCAAGTTAAATTATTTTGCTAATGTCATTGACAATAATTGTACTTAAAATGACACACTTGTCATTTATCACGATTCAGCACTTGAACTCTACAGTTATTTTAATGGAGTACAATTAAATTCGTCTGTAAAAATGCCGAGTGGAGACTTTAATTTTTTAAAAATTGCAGACTCAAAAAAATTAGCAGCTAGACAAAATAATGGACGGACCATAAAAATTTGTGTGCACGTCGGCCAATTTCAGCAAAAGAATTTACAGCAATCTGTACGTACACAGTCAACATGAATACTATTTTTTAATGCCAGATGACATGAAAATTTAATTAAATATTCTAACGACTCATGCATGTGGCTAATTTTACATGCCAATCAGTCCCCTGTTTTCATTTTCAAAGGCTATAAAATTACTTTTTTTTGTCGCAGGATTTAGTTTATGGCCTCAGAGTAGGGTCCAAGTTGAAATGTAATTTAAATGGATAATTATTTGAACGTTCAAGTCACACCAGTCGATACTCGCCCTTTCCATTTAAATGTAAAATGAAGCGATGAAAAAGGGTGTCCACAATTTGGGGGGGTTGGGCATAAAATGGATCCGGGTTCTCCTCCCCATCCTCATTCTTCATCCGTCCCATGTTCACTTGGAAGTCCCGAAATTTTTTTTTGAGCTACAGAATTCAATCTTCAATTAAATTTACCTATTCCCAATTAATCCAGAGTTTACCTTGAGCAACAATTCTGAAAAATCTTTGGCGTAGACGGGGTCAATTCTCAAGACATCCGCGTACTCATTCAATATTTTACAAAATTCTTGAATAAAATATGACCCCAATATTTCATTCCTGTACGAATATGACCCTACATCAACACAAAGAAAACAATTCAAATGACCTTTGACCTCTGCCATTTCAAATGACTAATACCTTTAACTGTCGACCAAATGACAAGTGAATCTGAAATTCCAGCCAAAATGAATGGCCTACTGTCCACTGCCTCGGGTTCAAAAACCTGCAAGACAATTTTTAAAACCATTTTAAAATGGCTGACATTTTTTGAACTCACTGATCTATCTGACCTCACTATCCTCAAAACATTGACTGTCCATTTTATTGCGAAACATTCTCACAGGTTGCGTTCCCCTTAAAATATAAAATAGTTTAACCTAATAATAACCGTTATTTAAATAATCTGAAAATTACCGGCAACACTGCATTATAAAAAGTTTGGGACTTCCCGCCATGGCCCGAAAGTTGTGATTGTTGAATTGGTCAAAGATTTCCTTGTCAATGGACATTTCGCTTCCCAGACTGTCTAAGAGAACGTCCCCCTTTTGACCGTGACCCATTATCACAATGATACAATATGGCGGCCTGTCCTTGTTCTCAAAATTGCAAAATGTTTCCTTAAAGTCCTCCAACCATCTCGAAATTTGTTCCTTCCTTACGCACTCCGTCTACAAATTTAGCTTTAATTAGCAATTTATTTGCAAAATGGTTGTTTTGGTAATTGTTCACAAACCACATTTTGGGGACAAAAGATGCGCATGCCAAATCGACCACAAGTTCCCTTGAGAGCAGCAATGTCTTCCTGCGCCCCCTTTCGAGAAACCCACGCTGAATTCATTTTGTTCCAATAAGTGATGAGGGGTACTATTAAAACCATCCCTTGACCTTTGCCGCCATTTTGAAGCCCACTTTCAATCTATAAGAAAATGCAAATATTTCATGACGGTCCATCAATGATGGCTTTTTTTAAATATTTGAAAAGTGTTTATTTTACCAAAGGATTGTCGACCAATACAAGAGCATCTGTCCTTGCCTTTGTAGCTAATGAGGGACGAGATATGCTCTCCGGGTTGGGTGTCTTTTTGAATTAAAAATTAAATGTTTCGTTATAATTATTTAAAACTAAAATTAGCGAAAGTCACCGAAATGGTGCTGGAAGCTGCTGTGTCCGTGATGGGTTGGGAAGGCTCTACAATTAATTGTTAATAATAAGATTGAACAATAAAATAGGTTTCAGAAATGGTGTAGATTGTACCTGCACTATCAAATTTAAAACCGGACCCGCCAATTTGCATGTTCACCGTCTTGATCTTGACAGTCCCACTGTACGTCTGGCCTACCTGTCTCACAGGACGCGTTCCTGGGCCACCTAGTCCCTGGGCTATAAAATGTAATTGGATTGCCACCATCGTTAATCATTTCAAGGGAAATCTTACGAATGGACGGAGTATCAAGGAACATGTTCACTCGGTCCAACTCCGCGTCCTCCTTCCCTTCCAATCCAATTAGAGCAATTTCCGATTTTTCAGTCTCTTCCGGCTTAGAAGACCTTCCCTTGCCCTCATTCGGATTGTGCGCCATTTTTTTATTTCTTTGGGAAAATTTTTCCTCAACTGACCGCAGTTGGTTAGCTCAACGTGCACTAAATTGACCAAACCGTATTTTGGGAGTATGAGTCATAAATATTCTGGCTAAATTTGGGAGGGTGATAAATTAATTATCTCTTATCCAACTCGCACTCCCACAAAAAGGGAGAATAATTTATCCAAATGATAAGCCAATTAATTCATTGGCCCTTTAACATTTAAATTAATCACAGTTCCCCATGTTATTTATCCTAATTAAATTCTTCAATAAAATTAAATGATACAATTTTGAATATCAACAGTAGCCAACGTCCTAACTATTCCCAAAAGTGCATCTTGACTTTCACCTGGACAAACGGTGACCTTTCCAAATTCTCAAAATCAAATCAAGTTATGAAAATTAAATAAAACCGCTAGATTTTTTGTGTCATGACCCCCGCTTGCTGAAATCATTTTTTTTATCAAATTTTCAAATTGTAAATGTGGATCAATGTCATATTGAGATAGCTATGGAGTTGGGGAATGTAAAATTAATCGTGTCATTTAAGATAAGAAAGCCCACTGTCCTGTGACTTTTGGATGAGAGGGAATTGTCTTGAAGATAAGAGGGACGAGTGGGGTGGGGATTGTTTTGGTAGTTCAGGGCCATTCCAGTTCCTCGTGACTTTTAAGTGGGTGACTCATTTCTTCCTCAAAGTCCTCCTTCACTCCACTTTCCACCATTTCTGTCTCAAGTACAGTGTATTGTCCACACTGTCCCTTCATCCAAATTTACCCCGTACGGTTAGTTCATTTATTCCCGTGTCAATGAGGGGGACCACGGGATTCTTTATTTTTCAAAATCATTCTTACAATTTTATAATTGCCCATTTATTTATTTTAAGACCATGGTCACCCTTTCCTTTTTTTGGATCGTCCTCATCGTTCCTGCCATTTTCCAGCCGGCACGAGCTTTGGACAATCTTGAAGATCTTGAAGATTTTTTTGAGACGTTGCTGGACACTCTCCTCCCTGACCAAGACCCGCCTGAAGAAGTCAGTCCCTCCACAGAGGTCATGTCTAATTTTATTGACGACAAGGAATTTGAGGAGCAGCATGACGAATGGCTAGCCAAAGTGGCTAAAGAGGAAGAGGACTTGAGGGCCAAGAAGGATCAAGTCAAAGAAGATCCCGAATTGTTGGCCTACATTACAAAGGAAGAACAATTGATGAACTCCATCAATCCAGTCCAATGAACCCCCCCCCCCCCGTACGCTGTTAGCAAGAAGAGTTCCCCAATAAAAAAAAATTAAAATGGTGCCAAATTCACGGTGGGAAACCAACTCATTTAAAATAATTGTAATCATGTGCCTCCATTTTTCTTTTTGATAATAAATCCTCAATTTATTCAAAGTCATTAAACTGTGCCAGGCATCATAAATGAACTCAATTATTATTTTAATTGTGGTAACCTATTTTTAATTACAATTAATTGCATTATTTTATCAACGACCCAAACTAAAAGGATGCCAAACACGATCCCAAAATGTTGGACGTTCCCGATAATTGGCAATGTACCCAATACCCGGGGCTCCTCCTTGACCTCCAAACCAATTGTAAGACCCAACTGACAAGTTCTCAATGCTTCCTATACCTGGTGAACCATACCTTGGACTCCGGTTCATGACCTCAGGTCCATTGACCGGGGTCAAATGATCTGGAGATGGATTCCTACGACGTCTGATTTTGGTGCTAAATTGACCACCTGCGGGCAGGTCATTTGACCCCGTTTGTTCTGTTTTGCTGACAGGTGGAGCTGAGGAACTTTCCCCCGTCCATTTTTCTTCGTATGGTACAACTTTATTAGTGGTAGGGGTTGATTCACTTCCGGTTTGGAGAACCTCATTGCTGCTAGGGGTTGGCCAACTTTCCGTTTGGAGAGGTTGACTAGTAGAGGCCGATGGACTTCCGGTTTGGAAAATTTGACTGGTGGGAGTTGTCCAGGAACTAACGACAGGCAAATGTTCAGTGGTTGGTTCCGATTCTTCATGATTGCAATTGTTAACTTGGATGACGACGACATCAGCTTCGAGACTACTCAAATGGCCAAGGCCACTGCCCTTGATAGTGACAACCCGACATTTAGTCCCGTCCCCAAATTGACTCAGGTGACCATTGACATACTCGCAAATGTCCCGTTTCTTCCTGCTCAACCTTCGAGAGGGTCCATCTATTGGCTTGCAGTGAGCCAAGGATAAAAAAGTGAGAACTGCAAGGGCTAGAATGACCTGAAAATGACCACAAAATTATTTTAATGAAGTTTTAAATTTTGCCAATAAAGTAATGTAATACCTTCATTGTAGATTGTGAAATTTTTTTGAACAAAATTTTATTTCCACAGAATTCCAGTAATGGAGATTGTAAATGAGTTTCATTTCCTAAATCATTTGTGTCACCTTGACTGGTTTTCCTTAATGATGTAAGATAACTTTTAATGATGGAGTTAATTATGGGATGGCTAATGAAGATTTCATGGAAGGAATTAGTTGATATCCTTCCAATCTTGTATCCAACTTGGTCCACAATTTAATAATTAAAATATAATAATTATACTCCCCCTCCTTCCTTTAACCCTGCCCTTCCCTCATTTTTATTTTAGTCGACGAAGGGGCCACCATCTCTTCATCCTTCATCATACTCGTCCCATGAAACTATTTTGACACTTGCAGTTTAGCCAAGGTCAGGAGTAAATTGATGATCCCTTAAAAAATTCCTACCCCCCCCCCTTTGACAATTCGTAATTTATTGTGAAGGCTTGATCAATAAAACTTTTTTATGGCTCACAATGAAATTGTACTTTTTCCATTTTTGTACCCCCCACCAGACATTTAATTGGCCTCATCAAATTGACGGTTCAAAGTCTTTAAGGGGGGGGGGGGTTATTTTATGAAAAAGGGTTGCATGTCTTGAATAATCTCTAATTTGTCTTCTTTTTTCAAACTTTCACCATTCAATTTTTGTTATAGCCACGAGGGTCAGTCCATGTCATGAAGGCCATTGTCCCCCCATCTCCACTTTGGCACGCCATTGGGCGTCCAACTCTTTTTTCATAATGTTCTGGCGTTCAAAATCCTCACAGTTTTTCCTTCTTTTTTGTATCTTGAATGTGAACCATTTTGGTCAATTTTTTGAGTAAAAAAGTGGAGGGTGAAAATGGTGCGAAATATTTTAATTTATCAAATCTTCACAGCCCTTTCAGCCGTACGATCTTTATTTTATTTTATTAAATGATACTTTTGTTAATAAAAATATATTTAATTGCATATAATTGGCCTGGCACTCCTTGCTGTATCTGCAGTTGCAACCCATGGAGCAACCGGACGGTCATCTTGTCTAAATTATTTTGACCATCGCCGTTGTAAAATTGAGACGGCCATCAAATTGACTGGAATGAAAACCACCATCGGAGCATCCTCCATGTCCATTCTGGCTTCACTCTTACAAATTGGTCATGCCGCCATTCTTTTCCTCCAATTTGTACGTTTGTAAATTATTCCCATGCAAATAACTCTAAATATTTGAAGTCTAAATTATTTCCAGCGGGACAGAATTCAAATAAAATGGTGGGTCAATGTTCACAAATTTGGGGCCATCCTGACCATCGTGTCCTTCACTTTGGCCCTTCATGTCCAAAATATTTTGTTGGCAGTGTTTAGTTGTACTGACCTTCTCTTCTGCATTGTCGCCCCATTTTTTGTCTACTTTCTCGTTGATGAAGAGAAGGCCAAGATTTTCGTGATGCAAAAGGATCCAACAAAGTATTAATTATGTGCAAAAAAGTATTTGCACGATTTATAAATTGAGAATAAATTGCACATTCCACCAATAAATGCGTGATTTCTTTAATTTTTAAATTGTACAATTAAATAATTAAATTAATAATTTATTTGACCGCGCTTATTCTCGTATCATGTTCGTTGATAACTTATCACAAAGAGATAAGACTACAGTCCCACTCACAATCTCATGAAATTTCAATGCATTTCATAAAAAGTTGAGAGGATGAAGGAGATTTGTGTGATTGGGGGAGGAGCAGCGGGTCTGTGTGCCATTCGACACATAAATTCCAGCCCGGGTTTACATGGCGTCGTATTTGAACAAATGAATCACATTGGTGGCATATGGGCTTACACAAAACATGTCGGGGAGGGAGTCCATTCCTCTGCTTACAAGAGCCTTAGGTAACCATCAATTAAACATTTTTATTAGCCATTTAATTTTAATTTCAATTCAAGGACTAACTTGCCAAAAGAAATTATGGGCTTCTCTTGGGACTTTCCTTTTCCCTCCGAACCCCCAAAATTGTCCAAACACCCCAAGGGTCAGCCAGTGACCCAAGAGACCCCTTCATTCGTTTCACATCGAGCCGTCAAAAAATATTTGCAATTTTATGCTGACCATTATAAACTTTGTCCACACATTCAAGTACATTTGATACCAATTTAACCATCTCACTGACCATTTTGGCCCCAATTTTTGAAATAATTCAATGTCATTATTTTAAATTTAAGTTCAACACAAAAGTCACCAACGTCAAACCCATTTTTGACACCTCCAGTCCTGACCCAAAATGGCGGGTGGCGGTACTGAGACTGGAAGACGGGCGGGAAGAAATTAATGAATTTGACTCTGTCATCGTTTGCAATGGGTAGAATAATTATTAGTTAACACCTTAATTTGAAATCAAGCTTATAAAAGAATTAATTGAGAATCCAAATTAATTATTTGTAGTCATTATTCCCAACCAATCGTTCCCCAAATCTCAAATTTGGATCAATTTGGCGGCCTTGTGATGCACTCGGTGGACTACAGAACCCCAGAGATTTTTGCGGGAAAAAGGGTCATCATTGTCGGGTGTGGGTCATCTGGAATGGACATTTCCCTTGAAGTTGCACACGTGGCCACACAAGTAAATTTTCATATTCCTGCCAATGAGCAAAATAATTGCAAAATTTAAATCGTAGGTCATTTTAAGTTTAAAAAACCCGCCACTTCCTTACAACCCCGAACTGCCAACCAATCTGAAGCAAATGCCCCCCATTTCCCAAGCTACAGATAATGGCGCTGTCTTTCAAAATGGGGTGGCATATTCCTGTGACATTATCCTTTTTTGTACAGGTAAATTTAAAATTACCGCCTCCTCTAATTTTAGTTTACTTAAATTCAACTTTTTAAGGATATCAATACGACTTTCCATTTTTGGATGCGACTTGCCAAGTTGACCTGAAGCATGGAAGAAGGGTTGTGAGTCCCCTTTATCGGCATTTGGTTCACACAAAATACCCCTCCCTTTGTTTCATTGGCCTCCCATTCCTCACCCTTGCCTTCTACTTAATTGACAGACAGGTAAAACATTTTGATTCAAAATGTACGAAAACTAGCTTGCAAATAAATTTTTGTAGATGAAATACTACCTTACATTCCTGGAAGGTCAATTGAAACTCCCCAGTGAAATTGCAATGAATGAATGGAGGTCACAAGACCAACAAAAAAGACGAGCGTTGGGCATTCCAGATGAGAAAGATCATCAATTAGGGGAGTTGCAGTGGGACTACTACAAAGATTTGGCGACAGAGGCGGAGTTTCCGGATGACCTTCGAGAAGTGGTCAAAAAAATTGGTTATGCATCGTATGAGAGAAGGGTCACGTGTCCCATGGAGTACAAAGAAGACGTTTTTTGTATCGTCAATGATAAGTCTTACATTCACATCAAAGCCTGTGTTGACCCCATTGACTAAACATTTGCCAAAATATTTATGAGAAATTAAGCATTTCAAAATATTTGTCTAATATTTCAAAGTTAATCTAATCAACATGTTTCAAGGATTTTGTTCAATTCATTCATTAAAATAATTAATAAAAATGGTACACAATGACCTAATTTAATTTTAAAAATTCAAGCTTTTTTGGTGCACATATTGTTAATTATTTAGTACTAAGGTAACCAATTGTGCTTATTAATTTTTTCAAATTAACTTTTATTTTTGCACGATTTTGGGAGCTGCGCATTGTCACACGTCGCTTCGCGGCGCGGTGCGGTGGCTTTAAAATTTCATGAAATGAAAATTTTAAATTCTAAGTGACAATTAAATTTTCATGTAAATTGCAGAATGTGCAACTTATTTGCACACTAAGAACGACAAAATTTGTGATGAAAATGCGGCCAAGTAATACCAAAACGGTGAGAAATAAAGCCCTCGAGCCGCAGGTCAAAATTAGCAGTAGTGCAAGTAAGACCTTTATTCAAATTTAAAATTAAATGGTGTCACTTTTAAATTAAAAGTTTTAATTATCGCGCCAAAGTGTATTTTATAAATTTGGCATAATTTTGAAAGGAAAAAATATTTGTGCCATAATTTCCCAAATTCCTGGTTGTGCCTGCACAGGAGAGGACGCGTACCGTCCATCGGGGTGAGGCCGAACGACCGGGGGTGAGTCCGAACGATTCTTATACGTGTGACTGACGTCACAGATTTCATAAATACAATATTTTGATAAAAGAATATTAAAATATGATTGTTTCCCTACGTTTTGCCATATCTGACCCTTTGAAAACTTTAAATGTCCTCACACACGACCCATTTTAAGAGAATGTTCAAAATTTAGCCATTTTGAAAGTTGCAAAAAAGTGTCTGAAATGTTGATGGCTGTTGCATCATCATTTGTGATCCCACAAATTTGAAATTTACAGGAATGATAGAGAATTGCTTGGAGATTATAATGATGCCTGAATTTTTATTTATTTTTGATAGTTGGTACTTTTATTTCTTTGTGAACCGGTGATCGTTCGGACTCACCCCAAGCAAGTAAATGATAATTACAAAGTCACTTGTGACATTCCAAATATTCTGAAAAGTCATTTTTGTACTTGAATGACTGCAGCATGTGATTGCAAAGTTTCATGAAAAACTATGCAGCACAAAAAAAGTTACAGTCCACACAAATTGACAATTTTGCAAAATCGTTCGGACTCACCCCCTATGACGGTATCGCGTAAGATGCTGTGGAGAGCAGGTTACTCAAGTAAATGATACACTAAAATAAAGTTGGGGTCAAGAGGTCAAATTAAATGTTTGGACTTTACAGGAAGGGATAAATAAAGTATTGAAAGTACTGGGAGAGCTCAAACGTCAACTTCGACTGGAGGATGGGTGGTTCATATTATTTACAGTAACTGACACCAACATGACCGTCCTTGACCTGACCCCTTTCCTCTCATTTCGTTTTGAAGTCATGATTGTGTCCCATAATTTTCTGTTGAGTTCCATCAAGGGACCCCCTTTAGACTCAATTAAGAGCGAAGATCAAAAAATTCATGTTCGTGATCTCAATTTTGGATTCAATGCAATCACAGACTCGGGATTTGGGAGTACCCTCAAATATTTTGCGCTTGCGCCTCTCCATAAACTCAAGCTAATCCAAATGCTCATTCAAGGGTCCCTCCACTCTGATTTAAGTCGTCATAATGTTCTCCACAGGTCAAGTCATCAAAATCATCCCGCGCATCCAATCAAGTCACATGACCATCCTCTCCCCCATACAGTCAAATCACATAACCATCCTGCGCCGCATCCAGTCAAGTCCCAGAGTCATCTAGCAGCGCATCATCCTCCGCCCCATGACGTCAAACCACAAGCCCACCCAGTCAAGTCTCAAGACCACCCACACCCTCATATCCATCATGAACATCCCAGAAATTCCCACCCGCACCCGAGTCACGTGGTGCTCGAAAATAAATCAAGTAAGATACTTGATTACCAAATTTAAATATTTGAATAAAACCGCTAAATTTTTAAAAGGTAGACAACAACTCTCGGAATTCCTGCCAGGCCTCTCAGCCTTCAAAGATTTGAAAGAATTGGAATTGAAGCGCAACGGAATTTTGCGGGTTGAGAGTGGCCAATTTCATGCAAATAATAAGCTTTGTTACATAAACTTTAAGGGCAATAAAATTCATGAGATTTGGGAGAATACCTTCAAATTTGATGAGATTGACCCCAATGACCCCTTCCTCAAACAAGAGGACACAAAACTGGTGGTGCATTTGGATGAATGCACTCTCAGAACAAAACGTAAAAGTTCGCTAACGTTAGGAACATAATGTTTAAAATACAATGAAGTTCGTTTTAATTACTACATTGCCCTGTTAATGATAACACTACCACAATCGTTAATTGCAAAATGTAGATTGTACTGTGTAAAACAGTAAAACTTACACGGTCAAATTTGTACCGTCAAAAATTGTAAATGTTTCCTTGAGGCAAGATAAACTTTACGTGTCAGATCATAAAAACTACTGGCGCTCAATGTTGGTCATGGAAGGAGATTTGAAACTTCGGCTTCTTTGAAAAAATCAATTTTCTCATTTTCTGAGAATTTTCATATTTAAATTGTTTTGCTTCTGGCACATGGTTTGAGGACAATGTACTTGACCCTATGACAAGGTAAGTATGCCATACTTTTATCTACAAATAATACCAAGTCATGTGTGTCAGTGTAAGATTTTGTAATTTCATCTTTATTAAATACAGATCGAAGTATGAGCAACATGGATCCAGCTTATAATTTTATTCTAGAGACGCTGAATGAGTTGGGATTTCCTGAATATGAAGAAAAGTTTGTCAGTGAGTGCATACAAATGTCATTTGGAAAATTATTACTTTAGTTGTTTCGTTAAATTAGAAATAATTTGT
>JAQIVZ010004060.1:0-11323 GCA_034700945.1 Arrhopalites spinosus
AATGATGGCATCATTCAACTCGAGAACTTCGATTGCTTCCCAATTATTCCAAATGATCCACAGTGAATTCAAATTAGAGTTGGACAGATTAAGCTTGAGTTGCTTGACCCTTGGAAATAATACTGCAAGACGAGCATGAACATCCGTTGTGGACATTCCACATTCTAGAGTCGTCACATTGACAAACTGTTGGTTTGAGTCACGGGGGAAATAATCATCAATATAATTTTTAAGTATGGGTGACACTCCACAGGAGAATTTAACAGTAGTCAAATTCATCATGACCCGAGAAATATTTGTTGCTGTAGGCAGAAATGCAACATTCTTGTACAAGTCTTCTTCTTCTTCTTCTACCATATGAGGGGCGTACAGTTCCAACAGCTTCAATTTTGGTAGATCTGGTAACCGAAACTCAGGGAGAAATGCCAATGGCGAAATTGACAATTCAATTAATGTATTTTGGGTTGAGTCGAGAAATTTTTTCAAAATTTTGGCCACTTGTGACCAAGTCTTCGGTGTCCGATGAGCCCGAGTTAAATCAATTCGAAGTGTCTTGATGGCCAAATCGGCCTCACTCATCCTGTCCAGAAATGCCAAGTTGGAATCATTTGGTGAAAATTCGAAACATTTTACAAGATGCATCTTTTCTTCTTCCACCAAAACCTCAAGAAGATGAGAACAAGCTCTGTGGAGTTCTTCCAAATTTGGAGCTACAGCCAAAATTTTCCTCAAAAGGCAATCAAATCCAGCACTACAGGAAAATTGTAAGATTTTCAGGTTGGACAATTCCCTTTGCACATGATCTTCTACCATTTTTTCGGCTCTCGAAGTGTCATCTGATACGTCATACCAAGGTAAATCCAATGTCACAATATTTGGAATCTGATTGAGAATTCTCAAGAGTTGCTTCAATTCATTAGAATCGGTTATATCATCGTCATCATCCAACCTTTCGTATGTAATTGAGAGAGCTTTGACCCGATGACCGTAGAGTTCAAAAAAGTGTTTAATGTCTTGAGAATTCAAATCTCCAATATCAAAAGAAAAATTTGTGCATGGGAAACTATTGAAATGATGGCGTTTCTGGCTCATATCCAGACAAGCGTTTAAGGACTCCAAATAATCAAGAGGAGTTGGATCAGCGTCCACATTGTTGAGAGAGTCTCGAACAAATTTTCCCAAACCCCAATGAAATTTATAAGCCAAGATGACCCTTTTCAGTCGCTTTTCCATACTTCGGGTACTCATTTTGTTCATCAATTTACTCACTTGTCTACAAGATTTCAAATCGTCCATGGAGACTTTCGAGAAAATCATATCAGATATCTAGAAATGAAGAGAGAGAAGAAACAAAAATATAAAAAATATTCATAAATATTCCTTGTATGTACGCTTCGTATTACAAAGTCATTATTAATTGTTATAAAAGTTCTAAAATGGAGTTAGAACAAAATTAATGCTGTTCCCTTACCAAGTGAATATTAAATGCCCTGATTTGGGGAGTACGCTGGAATCTAGCCTCAATACGTCCAGGAGACACTTGAATAGAGACATCTCTGTAAGTATAAAATTAAAATTATAGTGAGCTTATGAACTTTCAATTAACTGAACTTGACAATTAAATTTAATTTGATACGAGAAATTAATTACTCAAATAATTATATATTCCAGAAAAATT
This sequence comes from Arrhopalites spinosus, assembly GCA_034700945.1. Classification (NCBI taxonomy): domain Eukaryota; kingdom Metazoa; phylum Arthropoda; class Collembola; order Symphypleona; family Arrhopalitidae; genus Arrhopalites; species Arrhopalites spinosus. The sequence continues at coordinate 1,679 of JAQIVZ010004060.1, forward strand.
TTAAACTGAGATTTTTATAAGCTTATAGACTATAATATAGAGACAAAATGAATAAAAATTTACCTCAATTTAGTACGTTTAGGGAAGACATAGTCAAAGGTCGGAGTGTAGATTAAATTATTGCAAAGTCGTCTAAGTGACCTTTCATGTTCTGAGGATGTTATTGGCTGGGATGAAGAACTATGAAATCGTTTTCGACAAATCTCAAATCGCCTCGGAATTGGAAATTCTTTTGGCATTTCCGATGGTGGGTACAGCAAATCGTTCAGAGTTGGAATAGGCTCCTCCCTAGGCATTCTGAATTCCAAAATTAAATAAGTTGAATAAGAATTTGGTAAAATATCACCACATATGTGGTGATGCACATGGAATTTTTAATACAATAACAGCAATGAAAAATAACGAAAAACAGTGCATAAATTATGAATCATAATACTGGCATTTACGAATCATAAATTTAATTATAAATTTTGCTCTTACCGCATATTATAAACTCTGGCGAAGCTTGCCCGGCTGGAATGAGCGACATTCCTGTCCCTAGAACCTCCATGATGACCTCTTTGATTTGAAGCTGAGCTTTGCCGTTCAACGGAGTCATTTGTGACCACGGGAAGAATCGGAGGGAAAATTGGCCTCGTCGGAGACTGAAGATTCGACATTCCTCGAATCAAACTATCCATGGAGCTTTGATTCTCTTGACTTAATGCAGGTACTTGAGTGTGACCTGGAGTTGGAGGTCGTGGCTCATTGGAGTTACGAATTTGTCTCCCCTCTTTGACCATTTTAAGTTTTTTCACTTCACCTTAAGGGATAGCCTACAACAATTGGTGATCTCAAATCTCAACTAGTCTTTAATTTCACGATGATGTAAGTCTACTAAACTCTCTTAAAAACCCACTTAACTGAAACACGAGGCAAAGGACTTTTTCACTTTTTTAGTGTTGAGCTGCTTCCACGCCGAAATCGAAAGAAAGAATGAGACAAAATGGAGGAGGTAAAATTTATTTTATAATAATTATTTCCATATTTTGTGATAAGCCCATTATTTTTTTTCATGCAAATTGTATAAGTTTTCCTTTTGGATTAATTGGTGTGCATATGTATATGATTTTTTTTATCGCAGAATCCAAAGAATGTCGACTGCTGGAAACTCTTATCTACTCGCTACATTTTTTTCTCCATAAGTCTTTCAAAGTAACAAAATTATCAATGGGGCAAAAGTATACAACATTTTATTATTTTCCTATACATCACCGACGTTTACTGGACCCGGGATGTGACTGATGACGACTTTGTTAACAAGATGACAAAATGATCGGTTCCACTAAAAATTGACCAACTCATTGAGATGGATTTCATGTTTTGTACATGAAAACATGAGTGTAATAATGTAGGCACTACAATTAAAACTAAATTAGAAGGATTATACATTTTAGTCAGTTTCCATTTAATTCTTTTTATTTGTCACACTTAAGACAGTTGTTTTACAATCTATAGAATATTATTCATTTAAATCTATTCGGCACACTACCATAGCTAGAACGACATTATCAGCACATTCTGTCTTCTTTCTATTTATTTTTGTCATTAGTTAAATGTAAGACACGTGTTAAAGAAGTTTTTTTAATTATAATTTTTTTCACTAACTTCTATTATTTTTTTCTCTTCATAGGCTGAATCCATCAAAATGCCTCAAAATGTGGTCTGACCTATCTTTGCATATCACAATTCATGATAAAGGGCGTACTCACAATGTAAACTATTGCCATTTTTTGCATTCCTTTCACAGCATACCAGTTACTACATTTGAGTGAGCACGTACTTATCGTTAGCTTAACTTTTACATTTTAACTATTGAATTTGAATTAAACAATAATTATAATCTATCTCCTATTTATGGTTAGTCTATTGTCTCTATTTTGAAAAATTAGCTAATGATGAACTCATCATGTTTTATTTAGTTTTTCCAAAAAAGTTTTTATGATAACTGTTGTCTCATAAATAGTACTATTTTTTTGAACAAGGCTTGATTAACTTTTACTAAAAGTAAGTATTTACTAAAAGTAGTGGGGGAGTATCAACTTTTTTTCTTTTACACTCTATGCAATTTGAAGTGTATGGAAACGTGGGTAAAATAAGGGCCTTGCAAAGGGCCCCATTTGCCCATTTTTCTTGGCCACTAATTAAGCTCTCCAAAAAAGTTCGTTAACCACTTATTAGACGCGCAAAGAAATAAGGAAGAATCTCTACTAAATTTTAATCCTCTCAGGCTGAAACAAAAGAGTATCTCAATCATTCTTAACAATTTACGTAAAATGTTAACTTATAGACATCTTTGGATTTTAGAAACTAGAGAGTTCACTTCAACACCTAAAAATTTGAGGTCACGGCGATGTCTTATTGAGTTGAAGATGGATTACAAAAATTTCATTTTTCGTCTGACCAACTTTATTCTAGAAACTTTTTTCGATGGAAAAATGAAGACTCTAAAATGACTTGCAGTGAGCTGGAGTATTTTTGTGAGTGAAAAACTTTCTCTTGACCAATAGGGCCAATACATCTAGAGACAGGTTCATGGGGAATAAAGGTTAACAAGTGACACATATGATTTTTTCTGCTTTTTTTTGCTTTCACTTAACTTTTCAATCCTCACTTCCTTCTAGTATAAAGCTACTGTGCATTACATTCATTTACTATGAGTTATTCTGGTCCTTGCTCCTTTTTTTGCTCGTACTTTCCAACTGCTTGGACACTACTAACCTTATTGGCATTATGAATTCAATTCTCATTGTTCAGTGAATGAAAGGGAAGATGGTTGGATGATAAAGTGATGGACTGGATTTGTAACAACTTAACGAGTAGTATTTGCCATTAAAATTGCAGAGTATCGTGAATCCTAAACCGTGAATATAACCTCCTTTTGACTCTATTCAATCAAGTAATAAACCATCATGGTTTAACCATGTTCTGTTCAAACCCTATTGATTTTTTTAACTTTAATTTTATGTAAATGTAACTTAATTACATTGATAACCATGCAATTTTTCTATTTTACTTTCTTCCCGTCTTACGATTATTTAGTTGATATATGGTCAAAAGTATATTTTCTTGGTGCGTTGATCAATGTCGTAGGTCATGATGAATTATCCAAACTGTTATCTAATACCTTTAGTTTCTGTCTAAAAAAAAATGAAAAAAATAATACCAATCTCACTAAAATAATTAAATGTTTCGTTCACTTGTGACGTGACCCGTGAATATGACAAAAAAAATGCAGGAAAGGTTACACAGGTTGCAGTGAAATTGATTGTCACCAACATTTGTGACACACATAGAATATTTACTCATAAAATGTGCATTACTAATAATACCGTTTCGGTAATTATAATTGGTATTTTAAACTCATTCTTTCCCCTTATTATTCTCTCTTTCTCTCGCTATTCATATAAAACAATATTTTATAGACATTCATGTAAAATGTACACACAAAACATAATCCACACTTGATTTTTTTTAGAAAAAAAAACATTTTTATATAATTTTTATATATAAGATAAATACTCATTTTTCTACACTTAGTATGTATTTTGTATTTATTTAGTTTTTGTGAATGCATCTTGTTTTCATGTTGCAAATTTAAAGAGCATTTATTTTTTTCCCTTGTGTAAATATTCAACTCGACTTTTTTTTAAGATTCACAAGAGAATGTGTTTTTACTACAATTAAGTAATAGTTCTAATTTGTATTTACGACAATTTTTTATACAAAAAACGAAATATTAAGTTGCTTTTTTAAAAAAAAAGTTACATTGCAATGTAATAATTTCATTCAAAACATTAATTCAGCATGCAAGTCAAATTACAACTATTTTAGTTATGTGTACTTGAATAGTTTGGTCAATTAAAATAATTGGATTGAAACTGCACAAAAAAAATTGACGTTTGTAGAAATATTAGAACAGTATAAATTTATGGTAAATTTTCAACTTTGAATAATTCAATTTTTGCAGAAAAGTTGATGATTTGGGAAAGTTTTATCAAAATCTTGACAACAACGAGCAAAAAATAATGTTCACAGTAAGTACAACTAAAAAAACAGTTTTAGGCCAGTGCTAACTCTAAGATGATTATAGACATGGCTAAATGTAGTTAAAAATTAAATATACTTTTGATTGATTTGTAGAGAAAGATGAGAGGATTAAAAAAATGCTCTTCAGACTATATTTTTAGTACACACTTTGCTACAACATACTTTTAAAAAAAATTCTTTACCCCATCAATCAAATAGTTTCACCTTAGATGCTACTCATACATAAACTGTACATAGTATTTTACTACACTCTATAATTTAACCTCAAGTAATATTTAGTAATGTGTGTGTACCTGTATTTTTTTATATCATTCATTGTATAGTTAAATATTTGTTGTAACATGATAATTTACTTTTTATTTTAAAAATTAACTACCGACGCTTGACTCAGCAGAGATCAAAAAAAGGTGACGAAGAGCTACTCATATGCACAAATCTTTTGATGACAAATTCTCATCATTGTATTTAGTTTAGTATTTAGGTAGATTAGTAGTATCAAGTACTCGTTCGATAATACATAATAATTTTATGGTATTCATTGTATATAGTACTAGTTACCTGCTGGCTAAATCTTGTTTTGATAATTGTAATGTTTAACATCTTTTGTATAAAAAAAAAGAGAGAAAAGAATTGCAAAAAAACACACACACATTTCACATTCTTCTACATTTTTATAGTCTTTGTAGAGTAATTATTTTTAACTCTTGAAAATATTGAACGCAAAATACACAAAAAAACTGTGTTTACATTTATAAGTGTATAATATAATATGTATTATTAAGATTAGGACATACAATATTGGCGTATAATAAATAATACAATGTATACTAACATATGTATATAAATGCAAAATATTGTGTATATTGCTGGTAAATTCATTGTTTTTCTTTCTTGTTTTGTCTAAAAAATAATAATAAATAATAAATTTGTCTGTGTATTTCTCTATATATTATATATACTCATATATAATGTCTCTCCGTCTTCTTCTCTTGAAACACCACCATCATATGATGTCAATTGATTAATTTGTTTTTTTTAAAATTAAATTACATAATATATTCTTAATTGTATACTTTAAGCTAAAATTCTACTTTAAAAATTTAAATGTAATTTTTCATTATCATTGATAATATAAATCTCTCTATTTTTTGTAATCATGTTTTCATGTTGTAGTTTTGGTACTTGACACGACAACAATCAACACAATCATCTCTGTTTTAATGTTACCTTACTAATAACTTGTATTGTAAGTACATTTTTTTTAATTTTATTTATTTAACTAATAGTATTTTATGTGAGTTTTTTTCTTTTTAAAATAAACAATATATCATCATCATCATTATGAAATAATTAAGTAATAACATGCATATAATATTATATATATATAATTTACTTGTATATATATAAGTATGTATACTCAACAATAATAAAAAAAGGCCAGGCTAAAATGTATTTAAATAACTTACTTAATAATAATTATATATAGTGAGTGCAATTCATACATACATATATATATATGTATAACTGTAATCTATTATTAATATTTAATGATTTCAGATATTGCACTGATTACTTTTTTTTATATTTTTACTAAATATTGACGTAGCAGTGCACTTGTTGCTTTGTTTTTATAGTACTGACACAGTAAAATTAAATTTTACTGTTTATACATATCTAAACCATCCTACAAGTATTTACAAGGTTTTCTTAAAATTGACAATTTATAATTAATTTTTTTTACACAATCAATTAATTATAAAATGATTCGACGAGTAAGGAAGAAAAAACCATTTGAATTTGTAAAACTAGCTTCACACAATTAATTATTTTAAATAGAGTTTGGAGCGCGTTTAATGGAGCGACTGAATTAATTTTTTTTTTGTTTCTAATTTAAACATGAGAAAATCTAAAAAGAAAAAGTCATCTCTCATTGACTTGTATGTATTTGTATTTTGTATGTGTATATATGTATGTGTATGTGTGTGTGAACCTTGAATAATTTGACGATTGCTTTGATAATTTACTAAAAAAAATTATTTTCTATGAAATAATAATAATAGCTCACTAAAAAAAATGAAGACCGACTGAGGTTCCTTGTTGGTCTCATTCCTTTTTTTTATTTTTGTGTCGCCGTGTGTAGTGTGTGAGAGGGATATAAATTTGTAAATCTTAAAAACGAGACAAAACTACGAATGATAATTATTTTAATTTAAAAAAACAATTGGTGTTCTCTTAAGAAACCCTTGTGGTGGGAGCTTGGGCAAATAAAACACCTTGATACACAGTTCCGTTGATTTCCATTGTAACGACAAGTGAAGTGTCTACTCCCCGTCCGTCTCCTCTAGAGTTGATTTTTATATGAGTACCCCCAATCATCGAGGCTCCTGTTGGAGTCCCCACACCCACCGGAGTATGACCTCTTGACACTGGAGTTTCAGGCTCTTCTATAGCCATTCTTTTGGGTGGTGGTGCATTATTATTGTTTGAGTGGTGGTGATGATCATGTCTCTTCCCATTCTCCTTCTCTGCTTGCTGTTCAATGAAAAATAATTTTAAATGATCAATTATCATGTACATTCCACATATATAATTTACATTTAATTATTATAATCAAGTAAAATACCTTAGGAGTATGTGCGCCTTCGGAATTTCGGATAGTAGGAACTTCAAGATTGAGTGCTTCTTGTTGTGGAGGTGCTTTAGGGTCTGGTAATCCCGCACCTCCCCCATAGAGACTCCACAGTGCTGTTACACGAGACAATTCTAACGCTGCGTAAGCATCCCGTGCACTTGGTGTTGATGAATTCGGTGGTGAACTGGGACCTACACCCCAAAAAATTTAAAAAAATTAAAATCCACAAAAATCTTAAACATCATTTTCATAAATACCAAACGTCATCATCACAACCACTTTACATGGGATTAATCATGGGAGTATCAAAATATTTAAAATTTTCTCTCTCTTTCACCGACTTGCCATTTCACGTCGTTTACATCTCAATTGAAAGAACAAGACATGACAACATTTGTTTACAAACTGGTATTCCAACATCACAACAACTTACAGGCAGAGACCGCAAGATGAAGAGGAGCAAAAAAATATACACAAATTTGGCTTACACATCCTTTACCTACCAGAGACTCTCTCTCTTTAAAAATCTAAAGAAGCGAGTAAAAATGTGAGCACAAAAAACGTGCGAAAAAAGAGACAAGCAAAGAAAGCTGATGGTGGTTCATGTAAATGTACACACACATGTGTACTGTACAAAAGTATAATATAATGGGCCGGAGGAAATGTTAGGATTAGGGATTGAGACTCTTGTCAAAACAAAATTCCTTTTACGTGTCGACTCTAATTTCTTTGAGAATACATCGACTTTAAGTCAGCTGGAGAGATGTGCAAACAACAAATTAAAATCATTACACATCACACACACATCATCATACCTCCCTCCCCCCCTACCTCCATGAATAACATTTAAACTTTTTTTTTGTCTTTCTTCATCATCAACAATAAACTCCAGTTAAAAAATAATTGAAGCAAACAAACATCATAAAATACATCCCAGACAGGGCAAAATAACAACAACAAGAACCCGTTAGTTTCCATTTTTTTCCCTACACAATATACTTTTTTACATTAAATTAATTTTGATGAAGAGATCTTTAAAAAAAATACAATTCAAAAATCAAAATAGTCGTTGAAAAAATTATTTCCCATAAAAAAAAACTTGAAAGTATGTAAATATCACAAGTTTAAAGTTTAACAATAAACTAGTAATGAATCATTATATTATTAATCTTGTGTCTTTTTTCTCTTGTACAGATATACAGGTACAGATATGTAAGGGAGCCCTTAAATGTGTCTACTCTCTCTATGTAATATATTATCTAATACATTATAAGAGATAGACATATTTTATATGATACACCTCTGTCTACCTTTGGCAATTAAATTGTTGTGGAGTCAAACATCAAAAAAAATAGATAAATTAAATTTCACTAAAAAATTTTCACAGTTATTCGCAGACGATGAAGGCCGTCTGAGTCTCTGAGAGAAGGATCGAAAAAGAGGACAGCCGGATCGTAAACGAGACAAAGAGGTAAGACTCCTTTGGTTTATATGTTGTCTGACACTGACGTCTATACCCCCCTCCCCTTGTAGTTACGCTAGACACTCTACAAGTACACGGAAGGGAAAAGTGAGTTTATCATCCAGTCGCAGTACTACTACGACTACCTACTACATGGGAATGATTATAACATGGACTATTACTCTACTCACGTCAGATTACGTGTTCAATAGTCAACAACCAGAACGTAAACATTGAGTCGAGTACATCTCTCTCTCTCTCTCTCTCTCAACACAAAGACGTAGACCCCGCGTCAGAGCTCAATAAAATTGAAATAACTGTACATTAAATGATCATCACAACAACAACATGGCGAATTTTTTATTTTCAACTTTTTTTTAAAATGATAGCAATCTATTTTGAAAAACTATATTTATTTAAATCTACAGGCAACAAAAAATGTCGGACTTTGATTTCACAGAATATGAATTATAATTATTTTTCAATAAAAAAGAGAGTAAAAAACGAGAGATTTGTCTACATATAAAAAAATAAATAAATATTGATGGTTGATGATTGTATAAAACCAGAGACAAAATGTAAAAAAGAGAAAGGAATAAAAAAAAACGTCTTTAACTCTTTTCCATCTTTCTTTTCCCCTTTTGTATATAATAGTTAAATATTTAGTAAATGAAATTCTTTTAAAAATTTATCTCCAATATTTTTAAAATAGATTCAACACATGGAAAGGAGTTTTTTTCCTTTAAATATCTGAATGGATATCTCAAGGGATAGGTGATTTCGATTAGTTGAAGTAAAGAGAGAGAAAAAATTAAATTTATATGTTAAAAGTTGATTTCCTATATACAATAGTATTTTATAACTCGTATGTCTACAAGTTGAGAATTATTTGAGTAAAGCTTAGCTCAAGCTCCAAATATATTTTTTTTATTACATCCCTCCAGTTAATGCCAGCATTAGTAGCTCGTGATAAAAGGATTTCATTTTGATGTTGAGTTGAAAGTTAAGAGAAGAGAGAGAGAAAAAAAGGGGGAAGGAAACCACCATCATAAAACATAAAAATAAAAAGTACCCAGAAAAAATTGCACACCAAACACCCCAAGAAGAAAAAGAGAGAGAGAGATAAGGAAGGAAATGAAATGAAACCAAAGAAAGATATAATAGAAATCATGCAAACCCAATTTACTCTATATATTACCATACCCCCAGTTATACCTTGGCCATATGCAAAAGAATTTTTCAGAGGTAGGCGTCAACATAAATACCATTTCAATATCCACACACACACGCATGAATCCATACTCCTAGCCGGTCCTACGTCTTTTCTTCGAACGTATTATTTTCGAAAGCACTTTGTTCGAAAGACTTTTTATTCGAAACATTTAGTTCGAATAAAAAAAATTCAATACGCAATGTACAATATGCAATGTATGTACTAGTACCAGTGTGAAGAGAAAAAGAG
>JAQIVZ010004061.1:0-11322 GCA_034700945.1 Arrhopalites spinosus
ACAATTGTATTTTGTATTGTATTTGCCCATTCCTTTCTGCTGGAAAAAAAAGAAATGTCAAAGAATTGGAGCATTGAATGACGATGGGGAATGGACACGGTAAATTAATTGCATTTAAAAAGACAAATTAAAATATTTAAAACAATCAAAGGCACAATTTTCTACGAATTTTTTTTGTAAAAATTTCAAAGCTTCTAAGATTTCTGTTTTTCCTTGTAGGGTCTTCCTCATTGTCCAAGAAGAGGACTTCATTCTATGATGACTGACTCCATCAACTGGTCACTTTGTAGCTGAATTTAATTAGCAAATTTTAATCTGATATTTAACATTCATGAAGAATCTTCTGCCATTTTTTATATATTAGCGTCGAATGAAAGAGAGGGACTTTTAGCTGGAAATCTCATTGCCTCTTTCATCGTAACTTTAGATTAGACCTTAGAAGTCCTTAAATAATTACGATATTTATACCAAGTAAATACATTTTTACAATCTCTCGACACACTCACCTCAAAGGTCTAAAACTTTAAAAAAAAATTTATAGTTTAATTATTTCTAAGGCTAGTAAAATTAAAACTTGTTTTATATAGTTTTTATGTATACATTAGGTTTTTCTCAGACTTTTTAGGAGAAGATGTAGACAGTATTTAAGCTTTCAAATTTAAACTCTCAATTATATCTACAGAAAGTTTCTAACCCTTGTCAATTAAATTGTCATAAGTTTGTTAGAGTATTTCTACTCATAAATTAAAAAAGAGTACATTTACTAGAGTAGACAAAAAGATATATATGAATGTAATATAATTTATGTTAGCTAAAAATCGTGGTTAAAGAAATTACCTGTAATTTTTTTTACAATTGGTAATTTTTTGACCTTCTCAAAAACATTTTTTATGTCCCACAAACCCTCACATCACCCTCTGATATTTTCGTTTTTATTTCATTTTTAATGATGATGATTATGCACAAAGAATTTTATGTGTCTAGAAGTAAATTATATTTTAGTTACTCACCATTTAAAGAAGATGAGAGAGGGGGGACATGCATTTCACTCTCCATATAGATCTATCTAGATGGGAGATAAAATTGTGGTTTCAAGCCAAATTATCAAATATTTTTGGTATAGTCACAAAAATAATAATTGAGTTGACGAATGTTATATATCAACGGCGTCATAAAGCTTCGTTTACTTACATAATAATGTCACAATTTTCTTCGTTTCTCAGTGATTGTGACAATGTCTTTTCTTCGTATAAAGTAGTCTCTGTTTCACAATAATTCCAATGTATGTATCTTTTTGAAGTGCTTCGTGTATCAGTTTCACTAAAAACTCAAAAATCATACAATTTGAAAAATCTTTTTGGTATATGTTTGTACACAGCGTACTTACACAGATATTATTTATGACTACTATGAAAAACGTTCAGCTTGAACTACATTGATTTAACTTCGAACCATTTTTTTTGTTTCACAATAATTCCAATGTATGTATCTTTAAGCAGAAATAAAAATACGTAACTGGGTTGAATAAAAAAGGTGGATAGTTTTAAAGCTGTCTTTTTCCAGACACTTGTCAAAATTACCATTTTCAAGATTTTCAGGTCTTGAAGCTTGTTGTCTTGATTGGTTAGGAAATAATGAACAATGTTATCGTTTTTTACTGAATATCTTCTGTTTCACAATAATTCCGATGTATGTATCTTTTTTTAACATTGAAAATGATTAAACAATTCCTTTATGCTTACAACTTCAGAGGAGATGTTAGAATTTTTTCTGGAAATATTTGTAATGTTTACAACTTCGTTTGTACTTATATACTTCGTTCCTTGTTTAACAATATAATGCCACAAAAATCCGGATTTCTCATCGACATGACAAATTCTACGTTTTTTTGTAATTTGACATGGTACGACCATTGAATAAATTATTTATTATTGAAGTTTACAAAATACTAAAATTAAAAACATGAGTGAGTGTTTTATTTGCAAAAGTACATCAATTTATTATGATTTTAGAAATAAAAATGATCATTCTCATGAAACCTATATTTAAACATTATATTAAATTTTTTTATTATTTCTACCCGTTTAATTGATAAGTTTATTTTTTATATGCAAGCACACCCATCGGAAGAAGACAATTGCATATTTGTTCTCAAAGAGACTTTCGTAATATAAATGGCAATACATATTTATTTACTATACATTTCATTCCTCTCCTTGAACTTGTGCCCTACATGAAAAAAGGAAGGGAACCCTTTCGTCAACAAGCGAAGGGAAAAGTCTCATCCTCCTGAACTTGACCTCATTCTCTCTCATCTGTCCCTTGCATTCATTCTTTCCAGTCATTGTAGAATTTGAACTACCTTATAACAGTTAAAACTTTTCTCGTTCACTTTACTCGCTTTGCAGGACTTTAATCTTGAATTTATTATTCTCAATTACAAAAATAGAGCATGGGGAGGAATTTATTTTCATGTCTACATTTGGAACTTTTCGTGTCTTTTTTATTCATTTTGGGAGGACAAAGCCTTCCACAAAATTATCAAAGTTCTTTTGGTGGCTACTCTAGTAAGGAGAAACATTTCCTAAATGATTAATTAAAGGATTGTACAATTTAAAAGGGTTAATTTTTTGAATTTTATCGGACTGAAGGACCAGGTGGAATTTCCATGCAGTCTCAAGGGACACCTCCAATGTCATCCTACGGGTATAATTTTGGCTCTGAAGGACCAGGTGGAATTCCTATAATGCAGTCTCAAGGTCAAGGAGCAGCCCCAATGTCATCCTACGGATATAATTATGGCTCTGAAAATCCCTCGCCCGGTTACTACATGCCATCAACAGGATATGACCCTTACGGACAGTCATCACAACAGCCTTCATTGTATGAAACATCACCTGATTACAATCCCTATTATGACCCGGGACAATCTATGTACCAACCCCCTTATTTCTTCTGAAGAAATTCATTTTAACATTTTAACCCTTATTCATATCATGAGTGTTTACCTGCAAAAAAAAACTTGCTGTCTTATGTAATGAAATAAAATTAGTTGTTGAACTAGAGTCTTTTATTTAAATTGAAACTATAAACACATTTAAATGTACATTTATACAAATGTCCATGTACAAAAACCTATTTTTAATATTTTAATGCACTTCAATTTGTGGTCCTATCGCCGTCAAAGAATACACATGTGTCGTATATTAATATGACAAAAATAATTTTTAGACCTCAAAGCCTGTACATAATAAATGGCATTCCATGAAATTCCATTAGCATTTATGAATTTCCAAGACATCTTCATGGTGCATCCGTGCTTCGATTTATTATTAAACTGGCTAGTGTACACCTTGATGTATGTACGGATCAAATTTTTATTTGTCTATCTATTCGACACATTACTTGTCCTTCTGTTTAACTCTGTATTGTATAAGTACATTAGCTGGATATACAATTTTTTATCGCATTTTTTTAATCACTCTACTGTCAGCAACCACTCTACATTGAATTTTGTAGCTTCAACTGTATTAAACAAAAATAACTTTTGTTAGTGTCGCATCAAAAAATATTCCATTCTTTTTATTTATAAAGAATCCCAATAAAATCAAAATTAATAAATTGTCTATTTCCTTGAACAAAAAAATTAATAATTTGAAGTTACAGCGGACATTTGTTATGGCACATAACTGAGTTAATTAAATTTTAATTAAAAAGTCTAGTCACTTTGATGAGTGCAAAAGCTCTAAAAACTACATGTCTTTTAGTTGACTAGAAGTAAGTTAAAGAAGAGTAGAATAAAAGAGCCTAGTTTTTGTATAGTTAGTAGATATAAAAAATAACAATAATTAAACAAAAGACTTTAGTTTATTCTCATGTCATCAATGATGTCTAAGGAAGATTCACAAGAGATTTATTTAAACAACCAAGTGTTTAGTTTGAATACAAATGACCAAAATTCAAATAAAAGTGATAGGAGACCCAACGGGTCAAGGGGTTTTAATGTCAAATTCAAGATTGGAGTACTTGTGTGGACAGTAGTGACTGTTGTGATGGGTTTCTTCTTCTTGATTTGTGCCCTCTTGCAATACAATGATGATGATCCTTATCTCTGGATTGTAAGTTTAACAAAATAATTAATATCCTATTTAAACTGTTAAAAATGAATTAAATTAATTAAATGTGTAGCCTGCCTATATAATTCCCTGTATCGTAAGTTGGGTTGTGAGTGGAACATTGAGAAAGAAACAAAAAGAGGGCGACGTCAAGAAAGGAGCTCAAGTTTTTATGCCAATGTATCTGAATCAAAATCATCGATTGAATTGGATAATTAATATTCATATTGTCTACTGTCTCTGTCTTGGACTCTGGACATTGGCTGTTCATTTGTATAGACTACGGTACTACTATGGACATATATTTTATACGAGCTCAGCAGAACACGAGGAAGAAATTTTGTATGATTCCATTGCAATTGGAATGGACTCGAGTGAGGAAGAAGCTTTGGAATTGATGGGTCTCGTCATTGTCGTCACATGGATGACCCTGGTTAAATTGTATTTGCTAAAAATTGGAGACTTAAATTCATTCTAAACAAATGTGGAGAATATACTCAATAAATTAAAAATTAATTCACAAAAATTTACACGTGTACATATAATTTAAACTGGCATTGAAATTGTTGTCTGAAAGTCTTTTTTTATTCATTTAATAGAATACTTGGAAAGTGATTTCAAAACTACATGAAATACTTGGAATAAATGAAAAATTATTTTATTTCCCCCCATGACCTGTGTATCCTCCTTACACCTCCCCGACTCATTCCACGACCTAAGGAATCATAATACAATTAATTTATTTAAATTTCTCATGAGACCAGTAATTCTTTTAATAATCAACATTAAATGAACTAGAAATTCAGTGACAATGTGACCAGTTGATGGAGTCAGTCATCAAGAATGGGGTCTTCTCCTTGGACAATGAGGAAGAGCCTGCAAAGAAAAACAGAATTCTTTGACGCTTTGAAATTTTTACAAAGAGAATTCATAGAAAATTTTGTCAGTTTATTGTCATAAATATTTTAATTTCTCCTTTTAATTAAATGCAATTAATTTGCCGTGTTCATACCCATGGTCATTCAAGGCTCCAATTCTTTGGCATTTCTTTTTCCCAGTGGAAAGGAATGGGCAGATAAAATACAAAATTCAATTGCATCATGGACAAAGATAACATGGGGATTTAACATCCCGTTATTTTGAGCTGAAATTTGGCAGGAAGATTGCTGAGACCCTCCTGATGAAAAAATAAAGGGGTCACTTTTTCTTTGGATGACTTCCTTCGACCTCCAGAGGTCAAGATGTGATCCATATGTACGTTATGGCCAAAAAACTTTGTTTTCATACAAAAATTCTCAAACTTGGCAAAAAGACTCTCCTCAACCTCCTGATCAAAGTTTATATTGTGGTCATGTCACATTTTTCATTTGTTTGACCTCCAGAGGTCAAAATGACTTGTTTTAGGTCATCGCCTTGATCTGGGTCTCCTATTCATCCTGAAAAATTCTGAAAAAATTCACCTGTTTGCAAAATCGTTTGCTCTACAAAACTGTCTTTTTACTTTTTTGAAATATTGATTTCCATGACCTCAGTCCAAGGTCAAAGTCAAAATGACCTCAGGAAAGGTCAAAAAAAGAAGAATTTCAAAAAAGTAAAAAGACAGTTTTGTAGAGCAAACGATTTTGCAAACAGGTGAATTTTTTCAGAATTTTTCAGGATGAATAGGAGACCCAGATCAAGGCGATGACCTAAAACAAGTCATTTTGACCTCTGGAGGTCAAACAAATGAAAAATGTGACATGACCACAATATAAACTTTGATCAGGAGGTTGAGGAGAGTCTTTTTGCCAAGTTTGAGAATTTTTGTATGAAAACAAAGTTTTTTGGCCATAACGTACATATGGATCACATCTTGACCTCTGGAGGTCGAAGGAAGTCATCCAAAGAAAAAGTGACCCCTTTATTTTTTCATCAGGAGGGTCTCAGCAATCTTCCTGCCAAATTTCAGCTCAAAATAACGGGATGTTAAATCCCCATGTTATCTTTGTCCATGATGCAATTGAATTTTGTATTTTATCTGCCCATTCCTTTCCACTGGGAAAAAGAAATGCCAAAGAATTGGAGCCTTGAATGACCATGGGTATGAACACGGCAAATTAATTGCATTTAATTAAAAGGAGAAATTAAAATATTTATGACAATAAACTGACAAAATTTTCTATGAATTCTCTTTGTAAAAATTTCAAAGCGTCAAAGAATTCTGTTTTTCTTTGCAGGCTCTTCCTCATTGTCCAAGGAGAAGACCCCATTCTTGATGACTGACTCCATCAACTGGTCACATTGTCACTGAATTTCTAGTTCATTTAATGTTGATTATTAAAAGAATTACTGGTCTCATGAGAAATTTAAATAAATTAATTGTATTATGATTCCTTAGGTCGTGGAATGAGTCGGGGAGGTGTAAGGAGGATACACAGGTCATGGGGGGAAATAAAATAATTTTTCATTTATTCCAAGTATTTCATGTAGTTTTGAAATCACTTTCCAAGTATTCTATTAAATGAATAAAAAAAGACTTTCAGACAACAATTTCAATGCCAGTTTAAATTATATGTACACGTGTAAATTTTTGTGAATTAATTTTTAATTTATTGAGTATATTCTCCACATTTGTTTAGAATGAATTTAAGTCTCCAATTTTTAGCAAATACAATTTAACCAGGGTCATCCATGTGACGACAATGACGAGACCCATCAATTCCAAAGCTTCTTCCTCACTCGAGTCCATTCCAATTGCAATGGAATCATACAAAATTTCTTCCTCGTGTTCTGCTGAGCTCGTATAAAATATATGTCCATAGTAGTACCGTAGTCTATACAAATGAACAGCCAATGTCCAGAGTCCAAGACAGAGACAGTAGACAATATGAATATTAATTATCCAATTCAATCGATGATTTTGATTCAGATACATTGGCATAAAAACTTGAGCTCCTTTCTTGACGTCGCCCTCTTTTTGTTTCTTTCTCAATGTTCCACTCACAACCCAACTTACGATACAGGGAATTATATAGGCAGGCTACACATTTAATTAATTTAATTCATTTTTAACAGTTTAAATAGGATATTAATTATTTTGTTAAACTTACAATCCAGAGATAAGGATCATCATCATTGTATTGCAAGAGGGCACAAATCAAGAAGAAGAAACCCATCACAACAGTCACTACTGTCCACACAAGTACTCCAATCTTGAATTTGACATTAAAACCCCTTGACCCGTTGGGTCTCCTATCACTTTTATTTGAATTTTGGTCATTTGTATTCAAACTAAACACTTGGTTGTTTAAATAAATCTCTTGTGAATCTTCCTTAGACATCATTGATGACATGAGAATAAACTAAAGTCTTTTGTTTAATTATTGTTATTTTTTATATCTACTAACTATACAAAAACTAGGCTCTTTTATTCTACTCTTCTTTAACTTACTTCTAGTCAACTAAAAGACATGTAGTTTTTAGAGCTTTTGCACTCATCAAAGTGACTAGACTTTTTAATTAAAATTTAATTAACTCAGTTATGTGCCATAACAAATGTCCGCTGTAACTTCAAATTATTAATTTTTTTGTTCAAGGAAATAGACAATTTATTAATTTTGATTTTATTGGGATTCTTTATAAATAAAAAGAATGGAATATTTTTTGATGCGACACTAACAAAAGTTATTTTTGTTTAATACAGTTGAAGCTACAAAATTCAATGTAGAGTGGTTGCTGACAGTAGAGTGATTAAAAAAATGCGATAAAAAATTGTATATCCAGCTAATGTACTTATACAATACAGAGTTAAACAGAAGGACAAGTAATGTGTCGAATAGATAGACAAATAAAAATTTGATCCGTACATACATCAAGGTGTACACTAGCCAGTTTAATAATAAATCGAAGCACGGATGCACCATGAAGATGTCTTGGAAATTCATAAATGCTAATGGAATTTCATGGAATGCCATTTATTATGTACAGGCTTTGAGGTCTAAAAATTATTTTTGTCATATTAATATACGACACATGTGTATTCTTTGACGGCGATAGGACCACAAATTGAAGTGCATTAAAATATTAAAAATAGGTTTTTGTACATGGACATTTGTATAAATGTACATTTAAATGTGTTTATAGTTTCAATTTAAATAAAAGACTCTAGTTCAACAACTAATTTTATTTCATTACATAAGACAGCAAGTTTTTTTTTGCAGGTAAACACTCATGATATGAATAAGGGTTAAAATGTTAAAATGAATTTCTTCAGAAGAAATAAGGGGGTTGGTACATAGATTGTCCCGGGTCATAATAGGGATTGTAATCAGGTGATGTTTCATACAATGAAGGCTGTTGTGATGACTGTCCGTAAGGGTCATATCCTGTTGATGGCATGTAGTAACCGGGCGAGGGATTTTCAGAGCCATAATTATATCCGTAGGATGACATTGGGGCTGCTCCTTGACCTTGAGACTGCATTATAGGAATTCCACCTGGTCCTTCAGAGCCAAAATTATACCCGTAGGATGACATTGGAGGTGTCCCTTGAGACTGCATGGAAATTCCACCTGGTCCTTCAGTCCGATAAAATTCAAAAAATTAACCCTTTTAAATTGTACAATCCTTTAATTAATCATTTAGGAAATGTTTCTCCTTACTAGAGTAGCCACCAAAAGAACTTTGATAATTTTGTGGAAGGCTTTGTCCTCCCAAAATGAATAAAAAAGACACGAAAAGTTCCAAATGTAGACATGAAAATAAATTCCTCCCCATGCTCTATTTTTGTAATTGAGAATAATAAATTCAAGATTAAAGTCCTGCAAAGCGAGTAAAGTGAACGAGAAAAGTTTTAACTGTTATAAGGTAGTTCAAATTCTACAATGACTGGAAAGAATGAATGCAAGGGACAGATGAGAGAGAATGAGGTCAAGTTCAGGAGGATGAGACTTTTCCCTTCGCTTGTTGACGAAAGGGTTCCCTTCCTTTTTTCATGTAGGGCACAAGTTCAAGGAGAGGAATGAAATGTATAGTAAATAAATATGTATTGCCATTTATATTACGAAAGTCTCTTTGAGAACAAATATGCAATTGTCTTCTTCCGATGGGTGTGCTTGCATATAAAAAATAAACTTATCAATTAAACGGGTAGAAATAATAAAAAAATTTAATATAATGTTTAAATATAGGTTTCATGAGAATGATCATTTTTATTTCTAAAATCATAATAAATTGATGTACTTTTGCAAATAAAACACTCACTCATGTTTTTAATTTTAGTATTTTGTAAACTTCAATAATAAATAATTTATTCAATGGTCGTACCATGTCAAATTACAAAAAAACGTAGAATTTGTCATGTCGATGAGAAATCCGGATTTTTGTGGCATTATATTGTTAAACAAGGAACGAAGTATATAAGTACAAACGAAGTTGTAAACATTACAAATATTTCCAGAAAAAATTCTAACATCTCCTCTGAAGTTGTAAGCATAAAGGAATTGTTTAATCATTTTCAATGTTAAAAAAAGATACATACATCGGAATTATTGTGAAACAGAAGATATTCAGTAAAAAACGATAACATTGTTCATTATTTCCTAACCAATCAAGACAACAAGCTTCAAGACCTGAAAATCTTGAAAATGGTAATTTTGACAAGTGTCTGGAAAAAGACAGCTTTAAAACTATCCACCTTTTTTATTCAACCCAGTTACGTATTTTTATTTCTGCTTAAAGATACATACATTGGAATTATTGTGAAACAAAAAAAATGGTTCGAAGTTAAATCAATGTAGTTCAAGCTGAACGTTTTTCATAGTAGTCATAAATAATATCTGTGTAAGTACGCTGTGTACAAACATATACCAAAAAGATTTTTCAAATTGTATGATTTTTGAGTTTTTAGTGAAACTGATACACGAAGCACTTCAAAAAGATACATACATTGGAATTATTGTGAAACAGAGACTACTTTATACGAAGAAAAGACATTGTCACAATCACTGAGAAACGAAGAAAATTGTGACATTATTATGTAAGTAAACGAAGCTTTATGACGCCGTTGATATATAACATTCGTCAACTCAATTATTATTTTTGTGACTATACCAAAAATATTTGATAATTTGGCTTGAAACCACAATTTTATCTCCCATCTAGATAGATCTATATGGAGAGTGAAATGCATGTCCCCCCTCTCTCATCTTCTTTAAATGGTGAGTAACTAAAATATAATTTACTTCTAGACACATAAAATTCTTTGTGCATAATCATCATCATTAAAAATGAAATAAAAACGAAAATATCAGAGGGTGATGTGAGGGTTTGTGGGACATAAAAAATGTTTTTGAGAAGGTCAAAAAATTACCAATTGTAAAAAAAATTACAGGTAATTTCTTTAACCACGATTTTTAGCTAACATAAATTATATTACATTCATATATATCTTTTTGTCTACTCTAGTAAATGTACTCTTTTTTAATTTATGAGTAGAAATACTCTAACAAACTTATGACAATTTAATTGACAAGGGTTAGAAACTTTCTGTAGATATAATTGAGAGTTTAAATTTGAAAGCTTAAATACTGTCTACATCTTCTCCTAAAAAGTCTGAGAAAAACCTAATGTATACATAAAAACTATATAAAACAAGTTTTAATTTTACTAGCCTTAGAAATAATTAAACTATAAATTTTTTTTTAAAGTTTTAGACCTTTGAGGTGAGTGTGTCGAGAGATTGTAAAAATGTATTTACTTGGTATAAATATCGTAATTATTTAAGGACTTCTAAGGTCTAATCTAAAGTTACGATGAAAGAGGCAATGAGATTTCCAGCTAAAAGTCCCTCTCTTTCATTCGACGCTAATATATAAAAAATGGCAGAAGATTCTTCATGAATGTTAAATATCAGATTAAAATTTGCTAATTAAATTCAGCTACAAAGTGACCAGTTGATGGAGTCAGTCATCATAGAATGAAGTCCTCTTCTTGGACAATGAGGAAGACCCTACAAGGAAAAACAGAAATCTTAGAAGCTTTGAAATTTTTACAAAAAAAATTCGTAGAAAATTGTGCCTTTGATTGTTTTAAATATTTTAATTTGTCTTTTTAAATGCAATTAATTTACCGTGTCCATTCCCCATCGTCATTCAATGCTCCAATTCTTTGACATTTCTTTTTTTTCCAGCAGAAAGGAATGGGCAAATACAATACAAAATACAATTGT
>JAQIVZ010004062.1:0-11315 GCA_034700945.1 Arrhopalites spinosus
AATAATTATTTTCGCAAAGAAATTATTTCGCAGAAGTTTTCGCAACAAAATCGCGAACTGAGTATATAGCTTAAATGACAAAAGTTTAAAATTATTGCACTGATTTATGTAACTAGTTCTGGTGCACTTTTCATATTTTTGCATGTCCCCATATTGGGAAATTGAATTCTGCACAATTGACATGTGCAAAAAATATAATTTTTTCACGTGCCACATGCTAATTGATTTGAGGCCTCTACTTAATTTTTATTTGATTTCTAAAAAACCACCACAATCCCTCCTTGACTTTGTCATCACGAAAAAATTGTAATTTAATTGACATTTAAAATAAATCTGCATTAATCTGCAACTTGAATGGAAAACCATATGTCAAAATTTGCATGCACAACAATTAATAAAATTAGATTTTATCATTTTAATAATTTTGACAAAATGATTCTTCCACTTCTATTAAAAACCATAACCTCCAATTGACCTTTAAAAAACTGTGCCAAACATATGATTGTACTTTGACCTCTACAAAAAAATGTTTGCTTATTTTTGGTAAACATTTGAAGTTGGACTACAAAAGAGATAAAAAATTAAGGCACGTGGCTCTTTCACTTAATTTTTTAAAATAAATAAATGAAAACACATTTTCCATTCTTGCACATTTTTTTGCACAAAATTTTGCCAGTATAAAAAGACTCTCTGAAATGTCAGAAACCACAGAAAAATAATTGAAAACTGGAGAGTTTAAAAAATCAAAAATAAGAATTTCAAAGAGTCGAAAATTTTTGAAGAGAAGAAAAAAAAATGGCGAGCAAATTATTGACTGTAATTTTGGGGATGACAATTTACTGGATGGTGCAAGCGAGTCCAATAATTCAGCTGGTAAGAATTAATTGATAATTAAAATAATTTTAATAATCAATTATTGATTAAATCGTGGGTGGAAAATTTTGCAGGGTGTGAGCCCTTCACTGAACTAGCACTTTACCTTCACCCTATGTTGGCAATGTTGAAAAACTTTCTTTGCCGATTTTTTGCGGACCTTCACCCGTATCCCCCCATGTAACAGAATTTCTCAAATTTTCTTCACCGAACGCGGTTCGGGAAAAATGCAAGATTTTCCACCCACAGATTAAATTGAAAAATAATTTAAACTTGATTGTATAAAATGACAGGGACTGTGCATCGGAAAGGAATGTGAGACAACAACTCCAGCTCCATTAAGCGGAAACATACTCGACATTCTGTTGAACATAGGGAAGCCATTTGTAAGAATTCATTAATTATTAAATAAATATATTTCAAATAGTTTAAAAATGGCGGCATAAATAAATTGACAGGGATTATGTCTTGGAGCTAATTGTGGGCCGTCAACCACCACCACCAAAGCGACCACCACCGTGTCCAGCACCACTGAAACGGGAGCCACGGAAATGACCACAGTGAACATTTCTAATGATCCCTGTGTCGACTTTCTTGAAAGCTACATTTTATTTAATATGACAGCTGGATCCTTGGCAAAATACATTGAGCCCAATGTCGAGTTGTGTGGAGGGATTCCATTTATAGAAGCGGTGGCCAGTCTTCAAGAATTTAATGGAAATGTTACAGCACAGGTAACCATCTTGACTGATTATTACATAAATAGGGAATAGATCTTTCAATTTGACCCCTTGTAATTTTCATCAATTTTGTGCATATACAAAATTAATAAAATAATTTGACTTGATCATTTGAATGTCCATCTCATTTCCATTCCTTCCATTGGCACGTCTCTTACTCATCGCACAATCTTCTATAATTTGCAATTTCCAGGCTGTGAATATTTCTCAGCTCTTTTTTGCCTTGCTAATCAGTCACACTCTAAAAACGAAATGGTCAACTTAACGTTGAATCCCGTCAATTAGGACTTACATTATTTTTCACGTTGTTTTAATCCAAAATAAGTTTAAAACAACATAAAAATTGTTTGCTTAACCGTATTTTAGATCAAAACAACGTGAAAAATAATGTAAGTCCTAATTGACGGGATTCAACGTTAAGTTGACCATTTCGTTTTTAGAGTGCACCATTTTATGGTTCAGTAGTAGTTCAAAAGTATTTGTCAACTTGCAAAACTTAAACTAAAATTTTTGTATTTTATGCCAGTTAAATGGGTTTTACATGGAGACTCGATAATTTATGTAGCAAAAAAATTGTAGAACCATTTTTTGGTCCACTTCCCACTTCCCTCAATTACTTCCAACAACTAAATTAATTAATTTTTCAACTGAATTTAATTAAATTAAAAATTAAATTATAATTCCCAGTACAATTTATACTTGTCAATGTTAGAAAATTATTATTTAGAATACAAACGCAAGGCCCCCGCATGGATTTTTGTGTTGTCCATAATTTTAATTTTTATCAGTTCATTCAGCACATGAAGGACGCCGTATGTAATTTTGAGTCTGTTGAAAAAATATAACGTAATTTCTAATTATAGTTTCAATTTTAGAAGATTTTCCTTTCGTGACGAAAGTTTCGTCACATCTCTTAGAAGTTTGTTTTTTTCACCGGATTTACATCTGTTGCAAAATAGAATTATTTTCTGCAATATCTCCACACCACACTTGAAATCATTCTCTCAATGTTTAGTCAACCAGACCCCTAAATAAGTTACTCTCGCAATCGACATTCTCATTTCATCTCATTAAAGCCCAATAGTGCAGAATACACTAGCTCAAACATTGTTTCTATCAAAAACACAAACCACAAGTTTTCCCATTTTGCGGAAGTAATATTTTTGAAAAAAAAATTGTGTTTTTTTTTTCAAAATGAAAACGACCATAATTTTCTACGTAATTCTTGACGTCTTGACCCTGGCTGTCATAGTTCTTTCAAAAAGTTCACATGGAGCCCCTTGTGGTGGTGCTCAGAACGGTGAGAGTCGATTGGGTCTGAAATGTTCGACAGAGGAAAAATGTGAATGTGAACCTCCCATGATTTGGGAGAACTCGAGGTGTGTCATGACTGTGGAGGGAAAATGCAAAAAAATATTATTGGAGGACCCGGGCATTGGGTGGAATAAGACTGGGAGCATAACAATTTTGGAAGAAGTGCCTTGTACTGTCCACGCCTCGTGTAATTACACGGGGTATTGCACCTGTCCAAAAAATGAATACATGCTCCCCATCAAAACGTGCGCGTTTCCACAAAATTTCAATGAAGCTTGCGATGCCCTCATCAAATGCCGCCCTCTCTCGGGTCTGGAGTGTCTCCAAGGGAAATGTGGGTGTGACACAACAAAATCCGAAATTTTTGATTTCAAAAAGTCTCAGTATAACTCTTGGCCAAGAGAAGTTGAAATTGGTTGTGTGGGACAAGCCGGTAAGGAATGCCTGAATGGAAATTGTACAGACAATTCAAAATGCGTAAGGGACAAGTGTGTTTGTGACCCTCAGTTTTATGCCCAGGATGGTCGTTGTCTGGAACTAGTTAAAATGGGTGGGACTTGTACAATAGATGATCAATGTGAAATTCAGAATGAAGCCCATCTAAAATGTCTCTCAAATTCATGTCAGTGTGACCCCATCTTGTTTCGGTACAGTAGAGGGAAGAAGCATAGACATCGGTGGGACCGTAATTATGACCTGTCAGCATTTTACCAGTTTGATTCAAATTGGCACACTCAATGTCTTGGCTTGGTAAACAGTACATGTGTGGACGCCCTTTGTGTACCTGGCGCTTATTGCTCCTATGGCCGTGAGGGGGAGACACCTGGAACTTGTAAATGTCGACGGTGGTACAACGCAACAGTGGGAAAGGAATGCGTTCACCTCCACCAAGGGACTTGCGAAAAAGACAACGAATGTTGGCCAGGCCTCCTCTGTAAAAGAGGGCGCTGCTTTTATCCTAACAAAAGCGTCATTTTTAACAGTGGCTCTCATGGGAGATTTTGTAACCAGTCAAGTGATTGTATCATCGACAAATGGCTCACTTGTCAGAATAATACTTGCCAATGTGCCCGACATACTGCCATGATCTTCGATGAGACTAAAAGCACGTGTATTGCCAAATCGGGAGAGCGATGTCAATTTAAGTTGAAAAATTGCCGCCGTAATTTTACAGATACTCTCTTGTGTCCTCAAAATGCCAAGTGTGGTGAGGACGAATTTTGCACTTGCAATTCAAAATTTTATGAGACTCTTGATGGAAAATGTGAGGAAGCAAGTTTACATTTTAAGTCATGTGATGATGGGAGGGAGTGTTCAAAATTTGAAAATTTACAGTGTCAAAATGGCCAATGCCATTGTAATGCTCGGTCCTCCAAGCATTTTCAAGATGGCGACACAAATCAATGTCTTGGGTTGGCCGGTCGCGTATTTACAAACGGGAATATATTTTTGACACCTCTAAATAAATAGTCAGGCACCAAAATAATTAGTCTGACACCAAAATGAATTATCCAGCACCAAAATGGATTATACAGCACCAAAATGAATTATCCGGCACCAAAATAGATTATCCAACACCAATATGGATTACGCAGTACCAAATTCATTTATGCGGCACCAAATTTGATTCTGCAACACCAAAATGAATTATACAGCACCAAAATGAATATTTTAGTATCTAATTAATTAATTGGGTATTTATGGTTTTTTGAGCTTCGAAATAAAATGAAGAATAAATGTCTACGTAAGTGACTTGGATAAATACTTTATTAAAAATTATATCAAAGGGGTCTAATTATTGTGGCTAGATAGTCTTTTTTATGGCTTAGAAAGGTCCAATATTAGGCTGTAAAAAACCCAAAAGGATAATACAGTGCCCTCATTATGGACCTCGGAATCTGCGTCGGGTCCGCAGCGAGTACAAACACGTAAAGAGTGGCGGCCGGGGCCTTGAGCTCAAAATTCTGGGACCGCCATTCTAGTCCGTGTTATACTCCCTGCGGACCCGACGCAGATTACGAGGTCCTTAATGAGGCCGTCATTATGAGGGCACTATCTGCAGTTGTCTCTTTAAAAGGACGGTAATTCTTATTTAAATCCACGGCACAAAAGTAATTTGAATCTTCACATGAGGATTCATACGAGAGATATTCCATTTACTTACCAAAGGTATTTCCAACAAAGAAAAATATTATGAAATATTTTTTACTAATTTTAAATGTTCATCTAATTTATTTAGGTGCTGCCAGAATTAATTAGATCCGCAAGAAGTTATTTACGTGCCACATTTTTTAATTTGGTGCCGCAATAAATTAATTTTGGTTCTCCAGTATTTAATTTCATACTGTATACTTCATTTTGGTTCTCCAGTATTTAATTTCATACTGTATACTTCATTTTGGTTCTCCAGGATTTAATTTGGTGCTACAGTATTTAATTTGGTGCCAGACCAATTATTTAGGTGCTAATTTGTATCTATTTAGGTGCCAATTACAATTTATTTAGGTGCAATTTTCATTTAATTTGGTGCTCCCAAAATTCACACCCGAATAAAAATGGGAATTAATTGTAATTAAAATAAATTTTTAATTATTTTACTTGAAAAGTTGTCATCGTGTCGCCGTGTCCACATAAACCAAAAACGGGGACGGTGATGTCATGGAGGGGGTAGTCTGGGGGGGTCTCTTGGCCATACTTTTCTAAATTGAGGGCGGCCCCATGATCAAATTGTTGAAAACTAGAGGAGCGGACGCCCTGGACTATATGAACAAAAATCCGCATCGCCGTGTTTGGCGCTGTTAGTCCTGTGAAGCGGGCCATTGTCGTCTAAATGATAAAAATCAATTGAATTTAATTGTAATTAAATTAATGGATTGATTATGATTAGTTGATTACCTTGTTATATTCTGGGGGATCATAGCCAAAAAATGCATGGGAGTATCCCTTACAAAATATAATGGCGAGTTTGAGACGACAAGGGATGAGAAATAAAGTCTCGAGGAATTTGTTAAATGGGAAGATTCTTCCGTGATTAAATAAATCTGTCATGGTCTAAAAATGACAATTTTAATTTAATTATAGTTAAAATAATGAATTAGATGGACATACAATCATTAGAGTGTCTGGAAAATGTTTTAATTGTCCTGCTGTCATTCTTGTTGTTTTGAGGGCACCCACAGAGGCCAGGGCTACCATTTTGCTGATTTTGTCGTTGTATTCAGGGCGGGTTGAGAGACAGACGTAGAACATGGCGGTCCCTAGTGAGAACCCAACGTAGGCGAGTTCTCGCGCTCCGGTTGTTTTTAAAATGTAGTCAAATGTCACGGGTAAATCTTCGTTGCCCATCTCGTGAAAACTGTAAATTATAATTAGAGGCGGAGGCAGTGAATAGAAAACGAGTCGAATTTTAATTATTTTGTTGGAGTTCAACGCCATTCGATCGACTTTGCTGTTCAAATCCACAAGAGTCGGAAGTCTTACAACACGAAGGGAATTCTCAGAATTTAAAATGTGACAAATAATATGGAGATTAAAGCCATTTAAATAATCACCCTAATTAATTTGACACACCTGAATTTCCAATAGTCAACATCCTCCGAGTCCAAAGTTGTGTGAAATAATGAGGATTTTGTTCCCCGTGCATTGCCTACCAATTAAAGACAATTAAATATTAATTAATTTCAAACAATGATTTTTTAGAAAAATTAGTACCAAGCCAAACATCATAGCCCTTGTCGACCAATAAAAAAGCTGGAAATGAAATATTTGATAATTAATTTATTTCCGTTTCAATTAATTATTAATTGTAATTGTAATTTACGCAAGGCACGTTCATTGGAGACCAAGAGCCAATCAACGGAGGATTGGAGGAGACCATGCATGAGAAAGATGGGCCCTTTGGTGGCGTTGGTATTATTTTTTCCATGAGGAATTCGATGAATGGCTGTTATGTATCCCGTCTCTGACGTCACTTTGTGGAGCTCCCAATGGTATCCATACTTTTCTACTATATAGTCCTACATTCAAAAGTATTAAAAATGTCATAATTACAATTTTGAAAAAGGGTTTTTGGAAGCTCACGGTGTCTTGACCAACGACATCATCATCAATGATGGGATCATCCTCATCTTCTTCCTCCTCGGTTTCTCCCACTACAAGAGTGACACTACAGAGGACTAGGCTGAGCACTAAAATAATTTGCAAGTCCATTAGCCCCTTTTAACTCTTTAACTTTACACTGAGGAATTTCATGGGGGGAGAGGGGCATTAAATTCATGGAATTTTTCGACTGACACTTTTCTTGTTTTTATTGTCCCTCTCTCTCAAACGGCGGCACAGTTCTACAATTAAAATATTTTACCATTTATAATTCTGAAGGGTCCGTGGTCGACATTCTACATTTTTGAATGGCACTTGTGGAGAACACAAAAACTTTTTGTGGAGGGTCAACTTAATTAAATTGGGAATTCAATTTTTAATGGAGAATATTTGGTGGAAGTATACCGTGATTTTATGGGAATGACGTGGTTTGGGAATGTTGAAGACAATGGTTGCTATTTTTATGTTTCCACCACTAAATAATTTATTACTTTCTTTTTCACCAACATTCCCTTTTTATTTACTCTCTCAACCTCCTTCCTCCATTTTTTTTACTAATAATATACTTGTTTACTTTTAAATGAACATTTAAATTTAACCTTATGGGTCAACCTCTTTGTTATTATTGGGAGTGCGCTTGCGCTTCAAAGCAGTATTGTTTAAATAGTGGTGGAGTTTAATTTACAATTAAAAGAATAAAATCAACTGAAATTATTTCCTGATTCAGGAAATTATTTCAGTTTCATATTTCAGACTGATATATTATTGACCTCTACTTTGAGCTTTAGTAGATTTTTTTCTTTAATTTAGCATTTTACCCAAAACCCATTTTGTCCACTTGGGCAGGAAAATTTTAAAAACCCTGGATTTTTGCCAATACTTTAATTTAGTTTAAAAATCGATTTTAAATATACATTTTGTGGTAATTTTTATTGGAGCAATAAGTCTATTTACTAGAGAATTTATACAAGAAAGTAAACGAAGTGAAATTCATCCAATCGGCGTACAAGTTGAACAAAATTTTGCGGGTCAACAGACAATTTGTAAACTTTGCCTAAAGTACATAGGTTGTGTAACACAACCCATTACTTTTATCTGACTGTTTTCATATATTTATCTATACTGAAGTGTCCGATCGTACTACAGTTTTATTTTATCCCATCCTGGTGTCACTTTCAGTGAATGGCGTTGACCCACGAAAAATTGTTCACCAAATACTTGTAAAATACTTGTTTAAGTTGTAAAAAGTTATGTATTTAATTTAATACAAATAAAAATGTCGACATCTACTGTCGTTTTTTATACATAATAAAACATGTAGAAGAAAATAATTTACACTTTTGTCATTTATTGAAATTAATTAAAATTCAACGTTCATAATGTTATAAAGTTCAACGCCAATCTAATCATCTCCGGGAGTATTCAGGGGGTAGATTCACTAAATGACTTAAGTCAAACTTACAATGCTTAAGGCATACGTAAGTTTGACTTAAGTCGTTTAGTGAATTCCGGCCCAGACTCACTTGACGTAAAAAGGTAAGAAAATGCATCAGTTAAGTTTTCCTCCTTGTTAGAGCTCCGATCGGGATCGGGATATCCCGTTCGGGACGGGACGGGATCGGGATCGAGATCTATGGGGGATTTTTAGGGACTTTATTCCCCGGTCGGAATTTCCGTCCGGGTCAGATCCCGTCGAGGTCAAACAGCTCTTAGATTTTCGACAAGAGTTTTTGAATGAATCGTCAGATTTAGAAGACGATGATCCTACAAATTTTGTTCTGATTGAGGACTAGAACAATGTGACATCATAATTTCAAAAAATTATTGGCTACCCCAATTTTTAATAACGTGATGAGTAGAGACAGTTGTCGATTATAAATATATTACATAAATATTACTTATATGAAAAACAATTAATTTAAGCCAAAATAAATTTTGGTTTAATTTTTGAGGTTTTGAGCAAGCTTTGTGCGGACTTCATTTGACAATGTTGACAAGATGTGGAACCGCGTGGATAAGTCGGGGACTTTTCTTCCAAATTTATGGACCAATTTTAAATAGTTGATTACTACTGGACAAATTTTAATTGGAAATAATATTAATAGCTGTAATTTATTTTAATTAATTAAAAATTCATTTATGCATTTAATTTTCAATTTAAATAGATGGAGAGAAAAAAAATATGGGAGCTGTCGACCATTCCGACAAATGATTTAATTGAATTTAAACTTAATTGGGATTTAAATCAAATTGGATTTAAATTTAAGTAGGATTTAAATCAAATTGAATTTAGAAATTAAATGCATAAATTAATTTTTAATTAATTAAACTAAATTATAGCCATTAATATTAAAATTTGCAATTAAATTTGGTCCAGTAGTAATCAACTGTTGAAAATTGGTAATAAATTTAATTGTTATTATAAGAGTTGAAGCACAATGGCTTTTTATAATTGATCTGTAGACTCTGACTCTGAACATTTGATAATGAAATGCCAATTTTCAATAATGGCAAATTAGAAAGAATGGAGGTGTGTCATTAAATTTGACAATGGCCCAAAAAAACATCAAATTCAATTAGATGACGAAGAAACTTATTTTATTTTGTACTAGTTTATCATATAGCCATAAAACTATTTTTATTTTAATTAATCATCACTTGTATTATCTATTTGACCCCATTTTTGGTGTTTTATTTAAATATTATTAATGATGTGAAACTATGTTCTAATAAGTTTTATACCCTTGTAGAATTAAATATAGAAATAAATTTTAAACTACGGCACATAATTGACACCCCACATAAACAATGCAATTGGTTTGAAGTGACAAAAGTGTTCCAATTAAGTTCGACAGAGGAGTCACGAGTCAACTTTTGACTTGGCCGTAGATCATATGGGCCTGGAATATGAACCAGGCCCTCACTAACGTTTATCTATGGTAACATCGACCACAATTTAAAATAAACAAAGAAAATACGGAGCACATGAGGTTAAGGTCAATAGAAGATCAACAAAATTTTGGGGTGAAAACGTTTTGTTTGGTTTACTAAACTTAATCCACTTGCTTATTTTGAGCAGTTTTGGTCGCGTTGGGTCAAATTTATTTATATTTTAATTGTTCATGTGAGCCTATTAGGTCAACTCTTGAAGAAAAACATCTTTTATTTAAATGGGGTTTAAATTTTGTTTAAAAAATTTTATTTAAGAAATACAACACCCCCCCCCCCCCCACCAAACAAGCATCATAAATATCCATGAATGAGACAACTTAAATTTTAAAATTGACACAAATAATTTGTGTAAGACCACAGTATAGTTTATAATTATTATAAACTAAGTGTGGTCTTGAAATTATTTCAGTAGTGAATGAAGCAAGTCGTTGTTGTTACTTGTAAAATTGATCATTTTAGGTTATTGCATCTTTATGTATTCGTACTAATTTATTTACACAAAAACAGCAACAATATTTTTAAAAAATCACTTTATTTAGGTATAATTTTAAATCATGTTTAAAATATAACCATGGCTATGCTTTCTTAATTGAAGACTTTTCATTATAAAAATTATGTTGCGATTTTACAGCAATTAAATGTAGAAACTGAAATCTGCCACCTGTTAAATCCAGAGTTTGATTATCTAAAAATTTTGTAGAGTTGATAATTTTATCCCGTTGCAAGCTAAATAGCGTCAAGCGGGGCTATTGCAGTCGTTATATTTTTGACGGTGAAAACGCAACATTTTTTTACCAGATTTTTTTAGTATTGTTCAGTACGTATTATTGGAACTTCTATTAAGTTTTGGAACATTTGCAGGTTAACTTTTTGAGAATACCAAATATAATGCATCATATTTGTCAAAAATAAAAATTTTGACCCCGACGGGACGCGTCCAGTCGGGGTCCAAAATTCCCGTCGGGATCAGACCTTGGCTGAATCTTCATTGTTTGACCCCGACGGGATCTGACCCGGACGGAAATTCCGACCGGGGAATAAAGTCCCTAAAAATCCCCCATAGAGATCGGGATCGGGATCGGGATCGGGACGGGACGGGAAGACCAAAATTATGAGGCGAGATTGCTGCAAATAGTCCGGATCCGTCCCGTTTCGTCCGGATTGAAACCGGACCGGACCGTCCCGTCCCATTTTAATTTTAAGGAAAATAGACGCTTGTGTAGACGGTACTACATTTGGCCCATTCCAAAATTCTAAACAACAACTGAACTACCACCCAAACTCATCACAATGGCCGGGTGAAAATTTTAGGGCCTCTAGAGGTCAACCAAAATCGTG
>JAQIVZ010004063.1:0-11315 GCA_034700945.1 Arrhopalites spinosus
GCAATAAATATTCACAAAAACTTGTCACATACAAAAAAGCATGGTGCTGGTCACTAAAATGTGGCTACAATGTTTATGTTACGTTAAAATATAATGCTTAGTTAGTTTCAATTTTAAACCAACAAAATAAATTAAAGGCAATAAAAACAACATAAAATAAAAGCGTCAGTTTCTCAGAATTCAAATAATTTCTCATTCATGTACATAAACACTTTTTCAAATTGATCTCACAAAGCTCCTACGGTAGGCAATAAAACCTTTGAAAAACTCTGGGGACTGAAGCAAGGAAGGCTAAGGGGCTGAATTTTTAAAAATCCCAATCCCATGTATGTTTTGTAAATACGCCTCCGGGGCAATTCAACCGCCGGACAATTCAACCACTTGAAGATTGACATGTCCATTTCAATCTCACATGTGTGGGATGGAATTATTATAATAAGGTCAGGTCAAAACCGATAAAGACTAATGGCCGAGGTAGTTCGGGCACTAACTCCTCCCAAAATGAGGTTTTTTCTCAGGAGGTTGAATTATCCGGGAGTTGAATTATCCGGCGGTTGAACAGAACAGGTCAAACTGTTTATGGCCAAAAAAATGTACTCAATGGCCAAAATAATGTTTTTTAAAAATTGTGGTTTATGGCCAAAAAAATACAGCCTATTTTATATAGTAACTGTAAACCATTTTCTGTTTGTTTCCTGGATTGTATTTGCGCGCGCATTTTGAACGCAACAATTAAACATACAAAAATGTTCACACGTGTATATTTCACAGTAAATTACATTGCCACCCAATTATCTTTAATTGGCTTCCTCTTCTTTTACCTTGTAAGCTTGTGGCTCCATGTACTGACCAAAATCTACCTCAAGATAATTTATGGAGACAAAGTCAAACTAAATACTGCCAGAGTATCAAATTTTATGCTACACAGCCCACAACCAACAAATTGTTTGGCTCTCATGAAATATCAAGGGGTTCCTAGTAAACAGAAAATGATGGAAAAATTTCAAGAAAATGTTTTGGATGTCAAAATTCCCCACCAAAATAAAACCAACGCCCCCTATGACGGTTGGCTGTGGGAATTATCTCACAATTATTTATTTAATTTATGGAAAACAGCAGAAAATTTTAAACTTTCAAATCATTTTATTCAACAATCAACCCCAAAAGAATTTATAGAACAAAAAGCCAATCAACTGGCTGCCCACTACAATGGCTATAAATGGCCAAATGATCGTCCAGCGTGGGAAGTTCAAATTTTAGTACCGGAATCAGAAGATGGCGCAGACGAAAAGGCGCAAGATTGTGAATTTTATTTCTTTTTTGCTTGGCATCTCACCTACGGTACATTGTGCATTTCACACTGACGTTCATTTTTTTAATTTTTTTTTTTTGCAAAACAGCAGATGGCGTTTCTTTCATTTTCCTCATTCGTGAAGCTTTCGCCGACAACCATTTTAATTTTTTTGTCGATCCACTAAAATCTATTGGACCACCAAAAAAAAGTGCGCCATTCACAAAAATCTTGTCCGTGCTAACTTACCCACATCGCCTAGCTCTGATTTTGATGAACATAAAAAAAATGACGGAATCAGTTGATTGAGTCCAAAATCTTAAGTCTGTGGAACGTCACGTCCAAATTGTAAATTTGAAGTTGCGCCATCTTAAAAACATCAAGGAAACGCATGGAGTTTCTTATACAGCAATTTTATATTATTGCCTTCTCCGCGCTTATGAGAGACTCGAGGTGGAAAAAAATGGTAGAAATTTTTGAGCCACTCTCGTGTCAGCCAAATTTCCTTATGAAAGGCGACAATTATCAAATGAAAATTTAATTACAATGAACATCAACGGCACAATGACACTCCCTCGTGGCGCAAGTGAACTTGACCAAGTGGAGAAGATTTTGCGCACGGAGGCGAATCCACAAAATGTTAAAGATAGTTGCATAATGTCGTCGGCTTTTGATAAATTTATAAGGCCATTGGTGTTCCTTGCGGTTCCGTCAGCCAAGGCAACTCTCCTTCTTTCAAATATCCCCGGGCCGAGTAAACAATATACAATTTTTGGGAGGTATAAAGTTTTATCTATGACCAGTTTTAGCCCTTTTGGATGTGCATGCAAATTTGTCGTCTCAGCTTGTACTTACTTTGACACCCTTTCTGTTTCTTTATTGGCCAATGAATGGGCGCTCAAGGGGTCCCCCAGATTTTTGGAGAATATGGTGTCATTTTTTCTTGAGGAATTTAATTATTTATTACAAACTTTTAATGTTAATTAACTTTGTTTATTAATTTTTTTATTGAGTGGATTCAGCCCGTACAAAGAAAACAATTTTGTCAAGGGGGGCGCTAAAATTTTGTAAAAGAATTGGCCCTTCATATTCAACAAGTCCAAAGTCATTTTTAAAAGTCCAGCGACCTTTTGGTAAATAAATGTCTCGACTGGTGGCTCCCTCTATGACGACAGGGGCGATTAAAATATTGTCTCCGAGCATGTATTCTATAAATGAGGGAATTTAGAATAATTTTTTGTGAATTTTGAATTTTGATTTTGACTCACGATCGTCAATTGTGTGGGTCACGGGGTCTAAAGGGTCAACCCAAAAAATGGGTCTGTTGATGGGGCTGCCATCTTGGATTGTTTGATGGGCGGCTTGGAGTATTTGCGCTGAATATTCTTGTCGTAGAGCAAGGACGTGCTTTACAATGTCCACTGTCTAGATAAAAAAATTGTTTTTATTGAATTCAAAGGTCATGGGTCAATTGTATTACCTCTTGGTCGTAGCCCCAAGGAAGGAGACTAAATTGGACACTGGGCATGACTGTAAGGGTTTTAATTAGTTTGGTTGAATTTATTTAATTAATTAAATTAAATTTACATGAATTGACTTGCATCCATCTTATGAAAAGTTCCTTGGACGGCCTGTCCCCGTAGGCGTTGCCCCCTAAAAGTCACGTGATTTAAATTTTGGAATTACTTAATGGCGGGTGAATTCAAATTACCAATCATGTCGGGGAGAACGTAGGGATAGCCTTTTATGCCGTAGTCAAGCAGGGCTGGAATTAGTGCGCCGAGACCACCGTCGTAACTTAAATTAAGAGTTAATTAATTTAATTGTTGTAATTGAACTGTAATTAGTTAAATAATTTTTATAATTTCTACCCCCAATGTGATCCTGTTGAATAAAAAACAGGCAATTTTTTATATTTAAATTTTTTAATTAAAAATTATTAATTATTTTTTACCTTTGTCCACCATTCGGTTGAAAATTGGTTGTTTCTTTTTTGTCAAAATATAAATTAAATGTTTAATTATTTAAGCTAATAATAATAATTTTAATTGTGTATTTAAATTTTTAACAAACTTGATTATGACGTCCCACACGAACTTCAATCATATTTCCAAAGGCTGCACAAGCCTCAACATATTTAATTGTAATTAAATTTGGAAAATCATTTTCATTCCCAGTTAGCTGATATGAATACGGCATATCTTTGACTTCTCCCGCGTCTAAAAAAATTTTGAAATTAAGCCCGCCGTAAAATAATAGATTGTAATTTTAATTGAAAAATGCCCACCAAATTTGAAGGAATCAATGCCATACTCTGTGCGCAATCTTTCCAGCCGGGCGCTCCACCATTGGACGGCCTCTATGAATTAATTAAATTAAATTAAATAAAATAAAATTTGACTAATTAAATTTTCAATTTACCTGGATTAGTAAAGTCAATGAGACCAGACTCTTCTTTATTACTTTGCCACCAATGAACGAGCCCTAATTTGCCTTTCTCATCCTTGACAAAGTACCCTCGTTCCATTGCAATTTCAAAGGAAGGACATTCTACAAATTAAGTTAATTTTTAATTAAAATTTTAATTAATTTTGATTTTCAAAGTCATTTAAAAATTACTTAGTTTTTACCACGATTAATAAAAGGGTGAGCCCATAACGTTAATCTTAGTCCCATAGCCTTTAGCTGTGCTGACATGGCTGTGAATCCACAAATTAAAAATTCACTTTTATTCTAAAATTTAAATGTTCCTGCTCAAAATATTCTAGCCACCTGCTGGATCCGGAAATTTGGTGGAATTGAACTCAAATTCTCCGTAGCAAGATTCCTTCAAAATGCCAATAAATGAAAAAGTTAATTTAAAATTTTAATAACAGATTAATTATTTAATTAAGATAGTTAATTGTTGTCGAACCCAATTATCGTCAATTTGAACATGGGAACTATTTAGAAAGCCTTCAGCCAGCACCCTTTGGGCCAACTCCAAGACAACTTTTTGGTTCACATCCTCTTTGTATTCAGCCCAAGTAGACCAATATGGTTTAACTAGCATGCCTTCGTCAGCCATCACAGTGGGTAGTTCATAATATTTCCGCAAGGTCCTTTTGTGCACGTCTAAAAACGTCTCGCCTGGGCCTCCGGTACAAATGTCGTATTTAAGCCTATTTTTTAACATTGTCGAAATGGGTTGAAAAGTTCTGTTTGAAGCTCCCGCGCTTTTAAGAGCTGCTCTTGTTTTTAGTTTTACCTGAGATCCGCTTGGGGTCTGTAGGGATATTTGTTTTGAGCTACAAAACAAGCCATACCTAGTCTCTCTGTTCTATTTAGACCTGAGCGCCAAATTAAAAATGAGAAAATTTGAATAATTAAATAAAATAAAAAATTTACTGAAAAAGAAGGGAAAATCCTCGTCAACGTGAATGGCAGGACCGGAAGTTAGAATCCAGTAGTTTTCAGAATTGCCACCAGAGTCAGCTCCCTCCCAAAACCCACCAGAAACGACAGCGCTCTCTTGTCGACTTATACTTTCAATGGGCCATGCCTCCACAAATTTTTGACCAAATCCACCATACCTAGCGCCACAATTCAAATTTTAATTTTAATTCACAATTTATTTTACTTTAAAGTTGAACCAATGAACGCCCTCTTGTAGGTCATAGCAGTCCTCTAGACGCCTTGCAAAATTTGAATGCCATTCAACTCGTGCGCAAAAATTATTTTCTACGGAAGGGCGCGTCAGATAAACACGAGCATAGTCGCCATATTGAAAACATTGATCTGCTTTTATGTCACTCTCGTCACAATTTAAACTTGCTTGACCTATGGCTGATGGCAAGTATAAGCCCAAATGACCTAACAAAGCTGGCTGACCTGTTTTAGAAATTAAAATTTAATTGTTTAGAAAAACTAAAATTAAAATTAAATAAATTTAACCATTTGAATCAATCTCAAAGTCCAGGGCATTGTCAATTGATTTTTGATGAGAGTGACTTGGGTCACGGAGACGGAAGGACGTGACCTCATTCAGAATTGGTAAGAGGAGGAGAAACAGATGAAGAAATGAAGCTGTTGTTAAATTACAATTATTATTTTTATAGAGACCATAATAATTTTTTACTAATTTCAAATTGATAGTAAATTAAAATAATTAAAGTTTTAAATTACATTTAAACAGGCCCATGTCCATGTTCATTATTTATATAACGACTATTAACATTAAAAAATGTAACTTTAATTTTAATTGGATTTAAATGATAGAAGAATGTAAAAGTTAATTTTTTAAATTTGGATAAATAAAAGTCAAGTGGCTGTCTGCTGTATAATCATTTTAATTTAATTGATAAAAAATGTTTAATGGTAAACAAGAAAAAGATTAAAAATTTTAAACAAACATTTCAATAATTTAAATTTAGTTAATTGTATTTTTTAATTTGTTTATATGGTCTACACTCAATAAATATGAAACCAGTTAATTAACATTTTTCATGTTAAATAAAAAATAATTTCTCAAATTAATTTATTTATTAAAATTCCATAAAAAATATAGTCATCCTTGAATAGTAACAAACTTTAAATTTTTCAAATCTTCCCTCTTCCCCGGCCATTTCCCCATGATTACTGTCGTCTTCCCCGTCGTAATTTTGGACATGGCCATGTCCTCCCCTTCATTTGGTTTACTCTGAAACCAACAGGAACAACAACAAGAGCCCAGCCCAGGGCCAATAAAAGATGGCAGGCACCACAAGAAAAATAGGCACAAGCCAATCAAATCCATTAAACTAACTACAAACACAGTCCGCGCTGAATGCGCTAAAACGTCCACTGTCACATAGATGGCACTACTCATCCAAAGATTGTACACCAAATAAACTGGAATCACAGCCAAACAAAAACTTAAGGTCATAGTTCCTATTGTCACCAGGCGGAAGCGCTACAATTCAAATTACAAATACGTAAAAAAAATTAACACAAAAACCACGTGACATCAAATTATGTTAAATTAAATTTAAATTAAACTCACATTTAATTTCTCTTCTGACGAAGCCATCCCTTCACTCCCTTTTAAGGGTAGAGCGGTGACAATAAAATGAAGACAAATTTGAAAAAAATAAAGCCCGCCACGAATTATCCCTAAAATAGCAAAACTTTTCCAATCACTTAAATTGGCACATTCCAGCAAACTTGAATTATTTCCAGGTGATGGCGGGAGTAGTCGAAAACATTCTTCGTTGTTATTTGTACTCGACTCAATTTCAATTTCTTTCAAATTAATTAAATAGACGCAAGATGATGTGAGTAGAATTATTGAGAGCTGGACAAAATAAATAAATTACGATTAAAATTCTTTTTTAAAATAATTCTTTTATTTTATTTATATATCCTCACTATAAAATGAAAGAGGGAGCCACCCCTGTGTTGATTTTCAAGGGCAGTGCCACTCATTTTATTTTTAAAAAATTAATTTTCCACATGCAGCTCCCTGCTCCTGCCCCAGCTCCAGAGTAAGAAAAAGTGTGAAAAATATGGATTAAATTGCGTACAACTTCAAACTGCCTTGCCTTGGTTATACACGCAAAAGCGCCACAAAAAAATTGTTGTAGTCTTGCCGTCTTTATTTTTGTAAGAGAGAGAGAGAGAGAGAGAGGGGGGGGGCGGGGTGAAAAAATATTCAAAAATTTGTTCAAGGTAAGCAAATTTTTTTTGAGTCTGTCCCACACTTGCCCCTCGTCTCCATGGTCTATTAAGATTGACGAATGATAATTGGCCTCTTTAAGTCAGGAGCCAGAGGTTCGTGTTTTGGTTCAATCAATATTTATTATTTTGGCGGGAATATACACTTCACTTATTTGTGCCTCGGTCTACATATATTTGGCGTCATTTTGTGAGTTAATTTTATATTATTAGCGGTAAAAATGAGGGGATGTCACATGTCCGGAGAATTGAAATTAAAATAAATTAAAATATTGATTTAACTGTCCCTACAATTTTTTGCTTGTCTCAACTTGCCAAGACTTGACACAGGCAGGTGAAAATGCGCAATATTTTTTGTCTTGTCGTAAATTGTAATGGGGTTGGTACAGACAGACAAAATAAATTTTTGTTGGTCTGTCCAAAATCATTATGACGTCAATGGTCCCCTTTGAAGAAGACTTTTTTTTGACAAAATAGTTACAACCTGTGTTCATATGTAGGCCTGTAGGATATGCCGTGAGGTGAAATAGAAAAATGGTATAAAATATTTTTATTTTTGGCGCTCATTTCAAATAAAAGTTTCTAAATAATAATTTTTTTGCGTGAGAAAATTACAGTTGTTGAATTTTTAAATAGTAATATTTTTTAATAAAACAAATTATTATTAATTAGTTTATAAACATTAATATTTAAAATAGTTAAAAAATAAATTAAAAAAAAAGATCCAAAATGAAGACAATTGAATAAGCCGAAATTTTTTGAACGATGCGATTCATCCCGCGTTCATATTCATCCTGCTCCTCCTCATCTTTCCTTCTAATGGGCTCAGCTGCACTCTTACATTTTTTGAATGTGGTCATCACATAGTCAATATTTCGAAGAGAACTGTTCTCACATTTGACATAATTTGACTCACAGTCTTTACTATTGGCGCCATCTTCCAAAGCCAATTGAAAAGTTCTACTTGTTGATTGAAGGTACGGGCTTTTCACATGTTTTTCAGTGATTTCAAGAAGCCTGTTCAAAATAATTTATATTTTTATTTTTATTTTTATTATTATTATTTTTAAAATTCATACTTGGCGCCAACAGGAATGTAAGGATTGTCAGGAATGTAGCTAAAAAATTCGCAGACTTGTTTTGATTGACAGTCAGTTTGGGCTGTTTGTGCCAAAAATTCAAGGATAAATTTGGCACTCTCATGGAGCAAAGGTAAATAACAACTCAGTGTACTTGGTTGGTAGGTTGTGGTTGGTCTACAAATTATTTTCAAAATTTTAATTTACATTTAAATAATTAATTTAAATTCCTTTTTTTTATTTATTCAAAAATACCCGCTGTCGACTTTAAGCTCTGGAAGTGGCTTTGGGGTTGATTTTGGTTTTGACGTCACACTCTGTACTTTTATTTTGGCTCCCTGAGCTGAATTAATTAGGAGGAAGATGGCGACAGTTAAAATAATTAAAAATTTAGTCATTGTAATTAAAAAAATGTGGGTCAAGTTTTAAATTTAAAAACTGCAATGATTTTGGAGTAGAGCAAGTCCTGGAGCTGAAGAGAAACTAAAGAGAGACGTGTTGAGATTTTCAAGGGATGAGAGAAGAGAAAGGGCCCAGGTAAGAATGCGGGGGCCTTCAAAAATTGAGGTTGGAGCTTTCCAGGGAGCTTTCAAGGGCTTGGCAAAGCCAAAGGGTTCCCCGTGAATTCCTTTCACCTTTTTTAAGTGTCAAAATCCCTTTGGGGCATTCCCCCTCTCATTTTGAATAAAACACA
Organism: Arrhopalites spinosus; assembly: GCA_034700945.1. Lineage (NCBI taxonomy): Eukaryota > Metazoa > Arthropoda > Collembola > Symphypleona > Arrhopalitidae > Arrhopalites > Arrhopalites spinosus. The sequence goes on from JAQIVZ010004063.1 coordinate 8,756, forward strand.
AAAGAAAGGTGAGAACACAAAAGGATTTCGTGAGAAATGGCTTTTGGGTTTTTGTAAAAGGAAAAATTAAACAAAGGGACGTTCTCTTCAAGTACCTCAAGGTGACAAAAAGGGATGCTTTTTTTTGTAGGTCATTAAAATGTTTTGGACTTTTCATATTGTCAAAATTTCCCAAGAAATTTACATTTCAAGGGACAACAAAAGAGTTGAAAAAGTCCATGAAAATGAACAATGAACTCTTGCAAATCATGGCCTCTCTTTAAAGGTACGAGCCAAAGGGCTTTTTTTTAAAAAAAGAGGGGAAATTTTTATTCCTAAATGTCAATTTTATTTTTTTAATAAAATGTGCAGATTTTATGCATAATGTTGCGAAATTTAATTATGTGTGCAAGATATAGAACGAACAAAACTATCTGTTGACTTTTGTAAAATTAATTAAGAAATATTTTTGCAAACTAATTTAATTAATAATTGAACCACTAAAACTTCAGTGAAACTTAAATGAAAAAAATAAATATGGATTTAACTGACTTATAAATTTATTTTTGTCATTAAATATATTTGTAGTTTACTTAATTAAATTGTAATTTTTTTAAAGTTAAATTAACAATTAATTATTGTTAGTTATCCTTGAAATCCTTGGAAAATTTTAATGAATTCATAGTCCGACTGAGCAATTGAAGAACAAGTTGGGGAGACTCCACCCCCTGCACAGCCACCATTGTCACGCCCTGTCGACCAAAATGCCAACAGTCCAACGTGTTTTTGATTGGCCCACTCTACCAATTTTCTGGCATGATTTAGCTCAAAAATCCTTTTTCAAAAAAGTTTTTTTCTTATTAATAAACTCAAAAATGAATTTTTTTGCTCGCTTACTTTCCATTGAAATTTCGGCCAATCATGGGAGTGACCCCCAACATTTTGTAGAGTTGAGCTTCAGATTTTTCTGGCCAAATGTTTTTCATTTGAACTAAAGTCGCTTCAGCAGCTGCAATCACTGAGTCACCCCAGTCCAAACTTGAAGGGTACCTTTTATAAAATTTAAAAAATTGTTTTGGTACTTGGCGCCTAAATTTAAAATTTTTATTACATACTCCATGGTCATGGGATTGACAATGTCAACACGAACGCCGTTATCCTTGGCTCCTTGAAGAACAGCCACTCCCAATGAGTCAGTGACCTAATAAAATTAATAAATTGATGATGGTGACCTGATTTGACCTGTGGTTATTTTTGTTTGTACACTTACACCATAGTCATCTCCTTGGACCATTAAAGTGAAGGAGACGGTCACATCCGGTCGTTCTCTTTGAACTTGAGCCAAAGCGCGGGAGACCAAGGCGACGTCGATGGTGGCTTCTACGTCAACGTCAATGTGAGACGTGCCCACGACATCCAAAACTTTTTTGTATGCTCCCGCTAATGCTTCTGAACTGGGGCACATATGCTCCAAATAAGGACCAGCGGCTCCACCTAAGTAAATTTAAATTGTACAATTTAATTTACAATGTTTAGCTTTGACCTCAAGGTCAAATTATTGTATTAAGTTAAGCAGTTACCAGTTGCAATTATAAATTCGGCGCCTTGGGCTTGCGCGTCTTTAATGGGTCCTAAAATATGAGGGGCATCCACTGCTTCCTGGGCACCCCACATGGGTTCGCATCTATGAAAAATATTTGCGCCAGTCAAAAAATATTTTGAAAATTTTTGAGATTTGTTTGTACCCAAGATGGCCCCCAAGAGCAAAGGCCAAAGTGAAAGCTTTTTGGCCGGTAGCGGCAATGACGTCAACTAATGAGGGTTTATCTTTAATGACTACATCATAATATGGAGCGAATCTAGGACCTGTTTGAAACAATTTGAATTTTAATTTGGCGCTCATAATTATTTTTACAATAATTAATAATTCAATTTGAACCTACCAGCCCCATAAACAGAGCTGAGGATGACAGCAAGCGTGGCTAGAATAATTGAAATTTTCATGATGATTAATAATTAATTTAATTTAAACTTCTTGGAAATCGTGGCTATGGTGGAGTGGTTAAATTAATAAATTATTCATGAGTTAAATATTACAATTTAATGTCACGTGACAATTTAATCATAATTAATTATATCGAGGAGGAGGAGTGTCTGCATTGTTTATCTTGAAATTATTGGGGGTTTTTTTCAAGTGGATTATCTCTAATAAATACTTTGTTGATGGTAAAAGTTAATTATGATAATAATTAGTTAATAATTTTTGATTGATCGGTTGGGAAAGTACAAGTTGAGTGAATAATGGCATTGCCAATTTGGCATTGTGTGATAAAATTGACAGATGAGTTTAATTATGAAAAATCTTTAATTTTATTTTGGACAAAAATAAGTAAATCGCCGTGTCCTCTCATTGGTTAGATTTACAATTTGATTAATAAATAAAGGACGCTAATTTCGGCGGCGGTAATTTTAATGAAAGTGGAGGTAAATTTAATGCCCGTAGCGGTAAAAATAATAGAGTGGAGTCAAAAATAATTGCATGGCGGTAAAAATATTAGAACGGCGGTAAACATAATGTAGA
>JAQIVZ010004064.1:0-11312 GCA_034700945.1 Arrhopalites spinosus
GTATCATCTTTCATATGTCCCAAAGTTGGATGTTTAGATTCATATTCACTTAAATCAAAAAGCTCTCTATTCTTTTTGATGTCAGCATATGGATCATGGTCATCCTCAATATAATACATCAGACTATCCGTATCTGTCCCTATTAGACGTACATCGTCTCCATATTTTTTTTAACATAGTTGTAATGAAAATTATACATATGTTCTTTAGCAAAATCTAAACAGCTTACACCAGTATACAATGGTTTATCTAGTAGGACTTTAGTCTTACCCATTACATATAAAGCGACATTATCATTAAGAATGATGATATCCTGAAGAGTAGCTTTCTTTGCCAAGTTTCGGGCTGTTGAGTGTTTCATTACAATGTTGATCCTCTGTCGGCTCCTCTTCGGTTCCATAGTTTTTCCAAAGATGGCGTTCACAATAAGTTTCCAAAAATCCGTTTCAAAATCTGTTGTAGATTTTTTTCTCATCTCAGTACACCACTCGATGAATTCAAATAACCATTTTTCCTGCTTGAACGAAACAACTTTATTAACTTTATCCAGCTTCATCCCTAATTCCAAGTATTTTTTTAGAGTTACGTAATGGACAATATATTCCTTCTTGAATAATAAGTCACAAATAAGTTTTTCATTTTTAAGTCCACTTTTGTTAAGATGTTTAGAATCTTTCTGCATTTCAGATAATTCGTTTTCATCAATACCACGTCTGATGGGTGCTGGTGGGAAATCATTAAAATAAATATGTAATTCTTCTGGAGCTGATAAATCAACCTGCAGGTAGTAACCAGTCTTTGCATCGTTTCGAAGCCTCATAATATACTCTTGCGTAAATTCACTGATATCATCCATGAACTTGATATCTTTGGTAGGAAGATGATTCGATAAAGCCCAGGCATAAAAAGCATTGAAATCCCAGTACATTATATACGAATCTGGTATCGATAGATCGTATTTTTCACCCATGTACTTATTGTTTGCCTTCGCAGCCGTTAAGAAACCAGTACCGGCAAATCCTCCACGAAGACCTACTTCAAAGAAAAGATGTAAATTTGGATCTGTGATGTATTCCAGACAAATTTTGCTGTTCTTGAGCGCAGCATCCCAAGAGATCATTGGCAATGAAAAGTAGTTGGCTGGATCCAGTTTGAACTTTTCAATGAAAATCTTTGAAAAGTTCTCCCATACATCTGCAAGAAGAGTGACATCCAACATGGAGTAGAGGTCGTGGTATTCTCTAAGCTTTTTTATTCCAAACTTTTTCCAAACCATTTCAGCATGAAGATAATTCTCTTTTGAAATATCTGATTCTGTGAGATCAGAATAGAATGCCCCCATTGGTGGAAGTGCAATTCTTTCAAAGTCACTTGCTTTTTTCATGATGTTGTATGGATATACACCTTTTCTGTGTAATAATGTCAAATCTTTTCCAGAATAACTCTCGGAGAACATTTTTGTAGTCACTTTCAACTTTCCGGGGTCGTCTTTAATTAATTGTTTTGCCAATTTGTTTAGTGGTAAATTCAGAAATTTGAGACTGTCTATAAACACCATATTGTCATTTACAAAAATGGCACAAAACTTTTCGCTAGAAAGCGGGATGACTTCTGTCTTTGTCACAAATTCTTCATTCATTGCTAGAATTAAGGGATGGGCATCATAGGAAGTGAGGTTGTGGAAGATGATGGGGATCTTATATTTATGTTTTCCTTGTATATTGCAAAGACTGTGGCTCCAACCGACGAATTTATGGGTAAAATGGTCATGATGTTTCACCCAACTATCTTCAACATGATCTTTGTAAAGTTTTCTGTCACAAAAACAACAGATTTTCTCATCTTCTTCTAATTCACTACGATCCGGAGCACCAATCATTGTAGTTTTTGCTATCTCGTTCCGTCTCGCAATTTCCTTGTGAAGCTCTGCACACACTTCTGTTATTTTCTTCAAGAATTTTTTTGCAACATCTTCCTTATCATTATCAGTGTGATATACATTACCTCGAACCAAATTTCCTTCTAAATCCATACAAACCCAAGCATAGCCACACACTTTATGTAATTGTTTATATTTTGTTTTCCCTTCCACTTTTTCAAATTTTTCACTCTTATCTTCTACTGGAATTGTACTTTTTTTCACTTCGCCAGTAATTATGTCTCTGTAGTAAACTGGGGCTTGTTCAAAAATGTATTGGTGATGATCTGGAACTTTATGTTGCTTTGGAAGTTCATCAATATCAACCAAAAAAGATTCAAAGTCTGCAACGATTTTGTAGGGGGCGGGAATCATCTTGTCATAGCCTTTAAACTCTAGTTCTTTTTCTTTTGGGAAATCAGTCTTTTGACACCCCATTTTGGCACAATTCTCGGAATGTTCATCTCTTCCTCCTCTACTGAAAAAGGCTTGTAAGCAATATCGACAAAAATATTGCTTCCTTCTACCTTCTAGTCTTAAAAGTCGTCCCAAATCTTTGATAAGCACGAAATGTGCATTGGGACTATCCATGTCCAGTAGCAACAAGTCGATGCACTTCTGATCATTATTTTTTGTGGCATACAGTGGGTATGTATTTTTGTTCACAGTCTCACAGATTAAATTTTGACGTCGCACTTGAATTTCATTCTTTGTCAAATCTTCGTCTGGGTTTGTCTTATCAAACTTTTCTTTTGGTTTTTTATGCTCATTTTGAGTGTCGTATCCAAAAATATTTACAGAAACGTGTGGATTTTGTCTTTCAAATTTAGGCATCTGAGAAATTGTCATTGGCCATTGTATTCCTTCAATGTTAAGGTGTGGCTTTGACCGTTGCTTTCTTGTGACGGGTGCAAGATACTTTCTATATGGTGAAACGGTGAATACTGTTTTTGTTTGTGTGCTCAAATTTCTCATACCACCCAACACCGACCATACGAAGCACATTTTAGTATCATTAGGTCCAGCTTCAGGATCCATGGAAAGAGTTTCTTCACTATTGTCAATATTTAACAAAACATCCCTTTTTTGATCTAACACCCAGGGTAACTGACGGTATGTACCTCTACGATTGGCTTTGTACTTGTGCACAATTATTTCAAATTCCGGAATTGCAACAATGTTCAGTCCGGATTGATTTTCAGTATAAGTCTCGATAAGATGTAACATTTTCTCTTTGGCATTATTCAACACAGAGGGAATCATATCTGCATGCAAAATTGAGTGAAAATGACCGGATCCACTTTGTAAATTTGTCATCATTTTTTTCAAATATGAATTTTGCATTAAAATTGACTAAAACGTTTCTCTTCTCTCCAAGTTCTGACTGGAATATGTTCAATATTTCGGGGAAAAGTGTACGAAACAATCCAGAAATGTCTTTGAAAATGTGATTTTTCATATCAACTGTATACTTTCCCATTATTCCATCAAACATGATAGTTGGGGGGTTTATCAATAGCTGCACATCCGGCACAGCACCACCAAACGGTGCGATTTTTAAAAACTTCTCACGATGTACGGTAAACAAATGTTCGTCAACATTGCCACAATTCCTCATATGTAAATTGCATTGTGCACAGAATCTATTCTTGTACATTTGGTTGATTTCCTTAAATTCATCAATCACGGAAGTTTCAAGTCTGGGTCTTTTTTTTGATGTGCTTGGTTCAGGAGATCGTGGTCGTTTCTTTGGAGACATATAGTTTCGTATGTATTCGTCAACATCAGAATCTTCATCGAGGGGGTTAGAAGTTTCAAGTCTTAGCACTTTTTTTGATGTGCTTGGTTCAAGAGATCGTGGTCGTTTCCTTGGAGATACATAATTTCGTATGTATTCGTCAACATCAGGATGTTCATATAGTGGATTAGACATTTTCTTTAATGTACTCACTCGTCGAAGAACAGAGACAGACTGCGACCCAACGTTGGTGATCAATTGTAGTCACTCATAGAGAGCGGACGTAATAGAAACGGGTGGTATTAGACAGAGTAGTGGATTGTTTGAATGGTAAACGTAGACTGAGCTTTTTCAAGTTGCGAGAGGCAGCGAGAGGTTGGAATATTTTCCTGTCTCAGCAGGTTTAAAAAATTTCTAGTTTGAACTGGAAAAACGTTTTTGCCCAAAAATATACAGGATATTTCCAGATTGAACGTGGATCTTTGAAAATATAAAAACGTTTAAGTCACGTGATCATAGCATGAGCTTGAAAACGTTTTTACCTAAAGGATTCACGTGATCACAGCAACATCTTAGAAGGGTTGAGCCCCTAAAAAAAAATAACCCCACGAGGGACCCTATGTTAAAAGTTCTATGGAAATTTCTCATCGGAGCCACCCCATGCGCCAAGGCCCCGGAGTAAGCACCTCATGTTAAAGGTCATGTGAAAATTTGTCATTAGAAAGGTGGAAATTTGTCGGAGGTGGCGGATAACCCCAAGCAACTTTCCCCCAGGCTTTCCCCACATGCACATGCGTGTGACTTTCTCCATGTTAAAGGATGCGGACAAATTGCCCACACTAAATTATACCCTTCTACTACTGACGTGTTCTCTGCAACATTCTTATTACAAAATATTTTCATGTTCATGAATACAAATATAACTTTTTGAGATATCCGTTGACTTCTTTAAAGGCGTTCAGCAGGTTCATTATTAACGCTGTGGACATGGTCGTGGAATATTGTCACGGACCCCTTGAACGTCTCAACTACTAACCGTTTCACAAAACGTTTTGATAACTGAAACTGTTTATTAAAATTTTAAAAAACTTAATAAGACCCGCACGTAACCCACAACTGGCGTGACTCATCTCTGGTGCACGGACACGGACGCAGAATGAATTTTTAGGCGTGAAACCTAAAGACCTGACCCACAATTGAGCGTCACTTATTGTATTATATATATCTGACTAGACTTACAGGCGCGGAAAATTACGCGCATTTAGAATCATGTCATTTATAATTTTGAAGATTAATTTACGAAAATGTGTACGAAACTTGTTTTTGTTAATGCACTGTATTTGTTGGAATGTTTTAATTAAATATAACAATTTGTTGAGGTAAATTGTTTTTAAAAGTTATTTATAAATCTTGAATATGTAAGTAAATATTTTATACCGATTTTTATTTAAGTCACGATTAAAGAGCCCCGAAGTTTACTTTAATAAACTATTGCAAATTCCAGCGCGCCCCGTTTCGGTTGTCGCAGGTGAGGTGCCCGAAAGGCACCTCACCAGCTCGAACCTCAACATGGGACCGCGCAAACGGCTTTTGGTTATCGCGTATAGTTATGTCAATTAATTAAGTCATAAAATGCTGAAGGTTTGATTTTATCTGTTGGTGAGCGCAAAAAATTATGCGTAACAGTCGTGGCATTGAATTGTGTATGTTACATGACATGATGTTGGTACAGTCAACTAAATTGCGACAAAAATCCCTCGTGTACAGAGATAACTGCAGTTTAAAGTGCACGGACCTGGCAGACATCTCCCGTGCACAGGCAAGGTAAAAATTCATGGTGCACATCCATGTCTGGAATTCCCTTTGCATAAACAATGTAAACAACCTGTTAGCGAACATAAGGAAAGTTTATATTCCAAATGCACGGCGAGAGTAAAATATTATGGTCCACAGACGTGTGAAAGAATTCCTGTGCACGGACCTCGCAAAAATAACCCGTGCATAGACGCAGCGAAAATGTTTCTAGCACGGCCATGGTAAAAATTCATCGTGCATAGACACAGCGAAAATGTTTCTAGCACGGCCATGGTAAAAATTCATCGTGCGTGACCTACAACTGGCGTGAGTCACATCTAGTGCACGGACACGGACGCAGAATTTTATTTTCTTGCGTGACCGACAACTAGCTAACTCACATCTGGTACACGGACACGAACGCAGAATATCATTTGCTTGCGTGAGCCACAACTGGCGTGACTCAAAGCAGGTGCACGGACACTTTTGTTCACTCTTGTTTCAGTCTTGTTCAGTGTGACTAACGGTTTGGTTTTCACCTAGCGTGACTCACAAAGGTTGGCGTGGCTAAGGTATAGCGCGACTTTCGACCGTTGCGCGTGACTAACGGTTTTTTGTCTTTGTATTATAAAGATGTGACTAGACTTACGGGAGCGGAAAATTCCGCGCAGCTTTCATGTCTGTTAACATTATCAAGAAGTTGCTGATAATGCATACAATTAATTTGATTTAGTAGATTTGCATTTTAGTATTTGTGAAATTTTGATTTCTGCACAGTTTATTTAAGTTACGTATGGCTATTAGAAACTCGGTTATGATACTCGAATCGTAAAAACTTTCAAAATTAAATTCCGTGGCCAGCGCGGCCCGCTTCGGTTCTTGCAGGTAGGGTATGAACGCAATTCAAGCCAGTTGTGTGTCACGTCAAAAAATATTTTTTCTACATCCAGGTCCTTGCATCAGATGTGTCACGCCACGAAATTAGTTTGTGTCCGTGCACAGAAAAGTTTTGCAATAGTAACGTTTGTCATATCTATGCACAATGGATTTGAAAAAATGGCTGCACTTGAAAGTTTTTGATAGTTTGTTCCATGATGGCGGACGGGAGACTTTTGCCATGTTCGTGCACTGAGGACTTTTCCCATATTCGCGCACTTGGTTGATTTCAACTTGGGAACAAATCCGTGCACGATATACACCATGCTTGTTCATGGAGAACAATTTTTGTTATTTTTCTCTTTTTTGAATATTTTCTACGTCCGTGAACCAGATGTGGGTCACGACAGTTGTTGGTCACGGCACGAAATTATTTTCTGCGTCCATGTCCGTACACGAGATTTTTTTGACATGTCCGTGCACAGGAAAGTTTAGCAACGTCCTTACACGTAAAAATTTTGCTCTGTGCATGAAATAGGTTTGACATGTTCGTGCACGGGAAAAATGTTTTCACGTCTCTGCACAATCGTCCTTCCTCATGCCTGTGTACGGTAGATATTTTTAGTGTCCGTGGAGAGAAGAGTTTTCGGCATGTCCGTGCACGAGGGATTTCTGCAATATCTGTGCACAAAAAACATTTACTGTGTCTGTGCACAGAATTTGGATCATGTCAAATGTAGATCACTCTGAAATTATTGTTTATGTCCGTGCAAGAGGTACTTCAGCTACAGCTGTCAACAAAGAAATTTTAATGTCTCCGTGCACGAATGGACATGGCCGGCAATACATGAGGTTTTGGCGGGAAATCTTAAGTTTTGTGACTTCTGTCCAAGGTCAAATTCAAGACAATCTAGGGAAAAGTCAAAAGAAGAAAATTTTTAAAAAAGTAGAAAGGCAGTTTTGTTTAATCATCACCATAGATGGGAAGTTCAGTCAAACAAATCAAATGCATAATTTTTATTAATTTTTTGCCGTGTCCGTGCGCGAGGAATATTAGCCGCGTCTTTGTCCCAAGAGATTTAAAGATTACAAAAAGTTGTCTGGAGGAATTTTTGCCCAAATAGTGATTTATAATAATTATGATTGACCACTGCATTTTATATCCATAATATGCCATATATAATGGAGAAAGTCTCCCATCCACGGACATAGCAAAAATCCAGCAAGGACGGACGTGGCAAAAATTGTGTATGTTTCTTTTCTGGTTCAAGTAGCACCATTGCGATCTTTTTTGAAAACTTTAGAAACCAGTTCATTATAACTGCACGGACATGGTCAAAAGCCCCCATGCAAGGGGAGCTATTGACCAATTCCACGCGCACGGACATGATACACGTCTCTCGTGCAAGGACATGATAATAACAATAGTAAAATATTTTATTCAAAAGTCATTGTTCTTTATCAAGACACTTACCAATAGACACAGTATATTACAACTATTTGTTTACACATTTTTTATAAATGCAAATATAATTTCATTTTTTTTTTTTGTCCGTTGGGTGGCTTAAGCTGGCGCAGTATTAACTGTGGAATTTAACTGATCTGTTCAACGTTTCTACTGCTCATTGTTTAACAAAACATTTTGACTGAAAACAGTACGGGTTATCAAAAAGCACGGAAATGGCCGAAAACATAAAATGCATAGCCATTAAAATCTCTTTTGCATGGTTATGATAAACTTAAGCACCAGTAATAGCCAAGAAGGCTGCTCTCTGCACTTTGGTTAATGCAGTGTCGCTGCATTTGGTTAGAAGTCTGGGTGCCCAGACCAGAATAATGGCAGTGTAGATCCACAGTGTTATTGTTGGTCTTAGCCCCCACTTTCTTCCTACAATCCTTTTACAATCACCGAGAGCCATTTTGGTTCTCAGGCACTTGTTATCAGTGTGTAAATTCCAAAGGAGTTTATTGTCAAAATAAATCCCAAGGTATTTGACACTGGATGTAATATGAGGAGTGAGGTCTTGTTCACACAAAAGAATGAAATTTTTCATGTGAACTCTGGAAGACCCAAACTAAAAAGTAATTTCTAGTTTTTTCAAAACTTTCTCAAAAACCGCCGCTACAGCTTCTCAAAACCCGCCGATTTTGACGAACTTCTCATTCCGTATCAAGTTGATGAAATTTAATGAAATTTGGCGTAGAGGTAGTCAATGACCTTTTAAACATGGCCAAAAATTTCAGCCAAATTAGGTGAGAGACAACGGAGATATCGGAGGACAGTGTCAGTCCCAAAATGACTAGAAGTGACCGAAAACGAGAAAAACCCACCAAACACGTTTCCTTCCGAAACCTGAATCTCCGAAACGGGTAGGATTTGGGAAATGCCTTTTAATACGCAAACTCTATTTTTAGTTGCTCTATCTGAAAAATATTGAAAATTGAAATTTTTCCTTTTGGCCAAGGGCCCAGGCGGTTCCTTCATAGTCCCTTAAATACAAAAGAGGGCCCTTCAGGTAGGACTTTGAAAAACATGTGGGAAAAAACCGCAAGATATTTGCTCTCAGATTCTGTCTTTGGTTCTTTGCTTCTACGTCATATGCCGAAATGCCGAATTTATCAAAAACGTCAGATATTACTGGTCACCGTGTATTAGTAAACAGAATTAATTCTGTTTTATTTGGGTTGACACGGAGCCCCTTGCCAGAACACCAGGACTCGATGACTTTGAGTCCTTGTTGGATTTTGTCAGCAAGAGTTCCAATGTCTTTACCAGCTTGTAGTGCACAAGCATCGTCAGCAATTCTTTGAGAGAGGAAAGAGGAAATCAATCTCAACTCTTCTAGGAGTTCGACAATTACCATGCTCCATAGGAGAGGAGAAAGTACCCCGCCTGGTGGACAACCTCTGGTTACCTTTTTGGACGTTGTACGCCGTTTAGAGTTGAACTTACAGTTCTATTCTCTTGCATAAAACAATCCAGTTAATGATCAATGGATCAATGTTTAGCCTTTTGAGAGCCATTTTTACAACGCCGAAAAGGGCATTCGAAAACGCTCCCTCAATGTCGACAAAGGCGCCCAAAGCCATTTGTTTGTTAACGAGTGCTTGTTCTATCTTAGCCGTGAGGCTGTGTAGGCCAGCCTCTGTAGACCGCCCTTTAATATAAGCGTATTGATTGTTCTTCAGACGGTCCATTAAGGTGGACGACTTTCTAAGGTACGAATCAATCATGCGCTCAAGAGTCTTGAGTAAGACAGAAAGTAATGAGATGGGTCTCCATGAAGACTCCAGCTCTTAATTTCTTTTCCCAGCTTTGGAAATAAAAGCAGCTGTTATCTCCCTCCAGGATTTGGGGTCATAACTAGCCAATAGGCAAGACTTAAATAGTCACTCCAGATGGTCAAAAATGCTCCCAAATCCCTTTTGAAGGAGTACCGCTTGAATATTATTCGGCCCAGACGCCTTGTAGAATTGAAAACTAAAACCAGCCCTACGGATAGTCGTCGGATTTATTATGTCATCAATGATACCCAAATCCGTGCTCTCAACATTGTCGGGAGAGAAGCGGGTAAAATTGATATCGTCAGGGTAATGAGAGTTTAAAAGTGTGTCCAGAATTTTCTTCGCATCTCCAGTCACTTTAAGAGTGTCTGGGATTAGAAGAGCGTTCAGACTTCTCCTTTCACTTGCTATTAGTTTATATGCCCTGGAAGCTTCTGGTATACTCTGTATATCTTTAGAAAAAGAGATCCAGGATTCCCTTTTGGCTTTCCTGAGGGCATTGTTGTACGCATTTCGAGATTGTGTGTATACAGCCCATATGGCTCCATCATGTGTGGAGCCCACAGTTCTGTAGGCTTTGCGTACGGCGGCCCTGAGCTTGGTAAGCTCCGGAGTCCACCACGGTACGCTCGGTTTCTTAACAGACACTAAATTCTTTGGGGCAGGCCAGGTCAGAGCATATTTTAAGGAAAGAGGGCTAGGTACAATTTTTGGAGAAAAGGGCACATTTTGACCCGAAAATCGACTTTTTTAAACAATTTTTTACCTAAAAAGGGCAATTTCTGCGGTCAAAAAATGCAATTATTCTGAGCAAAAGGGCAAGTGTAGGACAAACTTTAACATGACTGGGTACATTTTTGGAGGGCAACGTACAGAAAAAAAGGGCTACGTACACAAAAATGTACACAGTTACCATGTAAAAATATGCTCTTGTTCACGTTAAGGTTACTCATTGAGACAGAGGTGTTTTCCTCTGCCTTTTTGTCTATGTCGTTAGGTGTCAGGAGAGGTTCCAATTTAACTCCCTCCATTTTTGTCTGGAGATCATCATTAAAAAGGTCCCAGTCGGCCTTCCTGATGTTTCTCATGAATATGGGATCAGGTCGTGAGACTCTAACTCTCCAAGTGATATATTTGTGGTCTGAGGATGACTCCTCATCCTCAACGGCCCACCCAGAAATTAGTTCACGCCCACCGGAGATAGCCAAGGTGATATCCATGACTTCGCCCCGACTGGCGGTAACAAAAGTGGGTTTCGAACCTTGATTTTTACATGCATGTCTACCGTAAGGAGATATTCAAGTAATTGTTCACCTCTGTAATTAACATTAGTGCTGCCCCAGTGTACGTGGTGCAAATTTGCATCCGCTCCAATGACAAGGGGTAGCTTTCTAACTGTACAGTATTGAATGAGTTCTCTGATTAGGTCCGCCGGAGGCGGGTTCTCAGAGTCAAAAGGTATGTAAGCGGAGGCAAAGACAATGCCTCTGTCTTTCCACTTCGTAAGTATAAGGTAAAGGAGTTCAAAATTCACTCGAGGTCAAAATTCACCCAGAACTTTAAATGCTTGTTATTTACACAAGCAATATGGTATTATTTATAAATTTATATTTTTATAAAGACAAAGCACAGAGGATAAGTCCTCTGTAGTCTAAGTCCCAAATAGGTCAATGTCCTAAGGAATTTTAAGCCTTAAAACAA